>CAJNIZ010004113.1:236140-253837 GCA_905231905.1 Symbiodinium pilosum
TGCAAGGGGTATCGGTTGGGTATCGGTCACACACGCCTGCCAATGAAAGCACATCTCGGCCAACCCAAAAAATTGTCACCGTTCTAAGGGGCCGCCCAGGCAACTATGGCCATATCAAAGCTATAGTAGCAGCGATAGTGCGTGCATTATTATAATCTCTATATGCGGGGTTATTTTTCAGCTCACATGCACTGCGGCAACAGCAAATCCTTCCGTTTGGCATCCTTCCATGCGCCTGACATTGCGTTGTTTGACACGTGCACTCAATCCGTAGGCAAAACGCACGCGCTCCGTATCATCTTTTAACTAAGGAGCTGACTGATCATGCGCAGTGTCGCATGAGGCCCCTAAAGTTACAGCCTTCTCATCTAGGCCCCCTGACACTGCTGACCAATTCGTCGATGACGTTGCATCCAAGCCCGCTACAGCCGCATAGCAAGAAGATAATCAAGTATATAGTCGACAAGTTGCCACAACTTGTGAACTGCCCCAGGTTGAGGCCGGAGTCGTCTGCTCTGAGGCGAAGGCGGACTGAAGGTCTTGGGGGCTCTCAACGCGGAACGCCTTCAGTTTGATGCCAGGTCGGACTGAAAGTTTTGACGTCGTTGGCTTCTCGCGAGTCAAGCTAAATAAAGTATAGGGAAGAGCCAGGGTGGGTCGTGGTATTGAGGTTCCGGCGAGGAGACTGCAGGACTTCTAGTCGTGTGCTTACTCAAATGATGTCAACTCAGAACTCGGATCGTTTAAGCATGTCCGTATGATGATATCATCATCACCATTGACTGTCATTATAGATCTGGGTGCTGGGGTCGCTTAGGAATCAAGCCTTCAAATGTCGCGCCTTTGAACACGCTATCCAATATATGATGAATGGCCACGGGTTCGAAGCTGTGTTTTCCCCAAGTTCTTGCAATCCGCACCCTACTCATCCGGGCCCAAAGTCAGCGACGCGACATCCCCCAACTCGAAAAAACCAAAGTGGCTCGTTCTGAGGCAACAGCCTCCGCTCTGGGGTACTGGTGCTGCACAACCAGGTTGTCCGAACTCGGCAGGAAGCTCAAGATTCCCAGGCCCCAGGCCCTAGAGGGAGAGGTTTTGGTACCAACTTCTTGCCAAGCTTTTGTCCACGAGACATCCAGATTTTCGCAGCAATGTGAAATAAAAATGGACCGTCTGAAGTTGATCATTCTGCGTGTCTGATTGCACGCCCTGCAGCTGGCTGCGCAGAAGCTGGGCACCCGGCTTTCGGAGAAGTGGTGTGACCTTGGCTATCTGGTTTTCATCGAGGAAGAACTCACGTGTAGGGCCTCCAAAAACGAAACTGTCAATTGGATCCGTAGCTCAGAGACAGATTGGAAACACAGCCAGACCACACCTCATCTTCACTCGTCGCACTCACCCGATCCCCAGAAGTCAAAAAGCCTGGAAACTTGAGATTCTCAGCCCAAAAAACACTGCATGCCACGGAACTGTGAGGGATAGAGCGTCGCAAAGGAACAGGCCAACGTTCGCAGACATTATCACAGCCTCAGGGTTGTTGCTGCCAAGGTTGCCTGATGTGTGGCCTTCCTGGTTGGGTGAAACAGCCTTACCCAGCTGGAGTTCGCAGCTGCCACACTTAAATTCCATCTGGCATACCAATCCTCAAGCTACTTGTTCTTGCCATATTCGAAGATGCCAGGCAAGTCCCAATAAAACCTTCAGAGTGCTAGCTGGAAGCCAAAGCAAGCTTGACTCACAAACGAATGACTGGTGGCTGAGCCTCTTACGCATGGCAGCAACAGATCTTCGTCGAACGGTGGATTCTGCAGCCAACAGCGCATGTTTCATCTGCTTGTGAACATGAGGGATGTGGGATCTTCCGACTAACGGGCACACAGCATCCTAAAAGCTTTCTTAAAGCAGGTGCGGTGAGCATTTGGGGCAGATAATTTTCGCCCTCCTGCAACTTCTACCGTTGTTGGAGAAAGCGAAGTCCATTTCTTTCTGCCCTACACTCTCGAAGGTCTCGCATGCGCACGTGTCCCCCACACTGAGCATGCAAAAGTGCAGTCGCCAAAGCTGCTGCATGCAAATGACCAGAGAGTTGGAGACATGTCCTAGGAACAGGGCGGGATCGAGCTAGGAACAGCAAGCACCCTCTATCAAGAACACCCAGCAGAGTTGGGAACAGGTAAATGTGAACCCTAGAAACCTGAGACACAAACCGTGCAACCCGCAAGAAGGATGTCCAAGTGCGTTACAACCATGACTGGAAGTGGACCGGCTTCCAGCCCTGCCACATATACTCCATGAAGTGCAACAAGAGAAAATCTGATTATCGAGAAAGCCACACACGACTGTCATTCTTGCTCCGATTGCCTGCCGTGGCGGTTGAAGCTCTGGTGGTGCCTGGAGATCTTGATCTTAACCTTTCCATGACATCCGTCGATTTTGCTCCTGTCCGTGCTCCCGGCTCCTGGTGTCACTAGTCAGCATTCAACTTACAGTGGAACATGATCAAATAATGCTGCCAAGTATCTTTCGGATTTGAGCAAGCTTTACAAATTTGAGAGAGTTGAGGTTCAACGTGGTAAAGCTGTCTTTCACCGCAGGTTTGTTGTTCAAGTTGGATGTTCAGCTGCGGCTCTAGGGCTCTAGGCAGCCGGTTATCCCATCCGCCTGAAGCTTCTCAACATATCCTTTGCAAGCAATCTGCCAGCTCAGCTGCAACAGCCCGCTCAAAGAACTTTTTTTCTTGACAATGGAATCTGTAGGTCCTGGCGAAGCGCAAGGGACCCCTATCCCGACATCAAAAAAGCCAGCTGGGCCAAATCTGCTTCTGTGGCCGGCCTGCAGGTTGTGACTAGCAGAGCACGCTTACATGTTCTGGTTTCGTGGAGTTGAGTCCCCCAAGCGCTCTCGCATGAAGAGAGAGCTGAAATCAAGGTCATGTTGCAGGCTTCGTGTTTGCGAAATTGTTCTAGGCTATCTTGCAACTTGCTGCTCGTTCCGTATCCGTCGCCTGGTGACACCCAAAGAACCACTGTGAGACGAATCGGAAAATGAGAGAGGCAACGTCCAAAGCCACTCCAAACTCAGCTGCTCAGGCCCCCGCGAGAAAGCATCGTGCATTGGGGTGCTAATCAAGTACCTTGCAGGACTTACGCATGGTCCACTCATTCAGTGCAACACTTGTGGATGGACACATGTGCCACTTACTGTATTCATACTGCCAGATGCCCTTTTTGCACTTGCTCTACGAGTAGCATGGCAGAGCGCGCGAATCATCCATGACTCTGAGATTGCAGCTTAGACCGCAAGGTGCATCTCTCAACATGTCCTTTAAGAAATATCGGATCCACTCCACGACATTTTGAGGCACAAAAACTGCTGAGAAAGCGCTCCCAAGAGAAAGACATATCCAGCAGCATCCAACAGCGAAGAATTGCGAAACCATCCGTCCCATCCTGTCCACTTATGCAGAGGCTGCTTCCGAAAGCTCAAAGCAGGCCAGCCACCAGCCGCTGAGTGCGGTAGCAAAGCCACGACAAGGCTCGACCTAAGATTTGGTAAATTTGGGAGCTCAGGAGGGTGACGTCGAGGCTTGAGGGTTCAGCTCTGACGATGCCTTGGGTTTTCTTGTGAAAATGCATCCCCTAGTGTGAAAAAGTCTTGGGTCTGGGCTCCGCCACATGCGGGCCCGTAGATGGTGGGCAGCGCCACCTGCCATCCAGATAATGAGATGGCATTCAGGCTGTCACAATGTGGTCCACATAGGGTTCAGGCTGTCGCACAATGCTGCGTCCGGTCTTTCGAGCATTCTGTCAGCCCAGGCTTGTGGAGCTTGGGGTTGGGGGGTGTAGCGGAAAGGGCTTCAGAGTAGAAACCTTGGTTCTGTAGCCAACAGAAAGATCCCTTCAACCCAACCCCAGCAAAACTCTATCGGTGAGGCATGCCTCGACGAGATGTCGTAGCGCAGCACCCCACCTTCGAATGAGAAGCTGGGACGAGAAAGCTGTCTGAGCTTGGCCGCAGAAGAACAGCTGCGCAAAACCATCTACAGGCAGCTTGCTGTCCAGAGCTTCATGAAACCTCCACATCTTGACAGTAAAATCTCTACTTGTCTCTTCTATGTCTAACCTCAAATACCTCAATGGGCAAGCAACCCCAATGGTTGGACGCACCCTGTCGAATTGCGCTGATTAGCGCCGGTGCCTTCCCATCTTGCCCAGCAGTGGCCACAGGAGAGGACTAAGCCTCCAGTGCTGGGCTCAAGCAGTTCAACCAAGAGGCTGTTGGAATTAGGCTTGATGCTCTGACTTCGCGATGGCAATGTATAGCTTTCTGCTTTGAATTCTATGTAATCAACTTACACCTTAGATTTAGTAATCTGGCATACATGGCATTCGCCTGCCAGTGGCGCGCGTAGCTTTAATGCTACACTGAAGCCATAAGTAGTACTGCAAGCAGCCTACAACTGAACATGAAATTTGCAGCACAGAGCAAAAATCCAACCTTCTACCACAGCCCCCAGCGCACAAGCGCACATAAACGCACAAGCTCCAGCCCAAGATCAGCAAGCTAAACGATCCTTACAACCAGCCATGGAGAGCGCTGCATCCCAAGCTCAGGGAGAAAAACTCCTCCTGAGGCCTCAACGCTTGAAATCCCCCCGTCTGAATCCTCAACCCCGAAAACGCTGCAAAGCCAATTGCCTCACCATTGAGAGGACTGTACGCAGCACTGGTGCATAGAGCCCTGTGCGAAGGTGAAGGCTGCAGGCTAGCCAGCTTGAGTCTTGTCTTTAGCTTAGTTTAGCACACCGACTATACAATTGACTCAAATCACGAGCTGCGTTTGAATCATCTCTCCCTTCACATGTTCAGGTCTGACGCCCTATGCCTCGCAGCTATGACACCTGAGACTCACGACGGCAGCAGGCACACAATGCCACACATCCTGAACTTCTGAAATGGCAAGACGAAATCCAGGCAGTACTCCGAATTCACATCCGCCAAGTCGAACGCCTCGGTTAATGGCCACCTCTGTCAGGATGTTTGGCACCAGGATGACAATCCTTGCAACCAAATGCGCTTTTCGGACATACAAGATCTGCAGCCAGGAGGAAACACAGTTCGCAGGAAGAATCCCAAAAGCGAAGGCTTCTGTCCAGAAGTGCTTTGTGAGGCGAGCGTTCACAAGACTCCACAACAATGGATGGCTTCTTGTTATCTGCGTGTCTCCGTGCACCTGGGCTTGTTACAGCTGAGAGACGCCCTGCTGTTCGCCAGCGTAGAAAGGACCCCAGTGCTAAATGGTGCGTAAAGCACAAAACGATACAGCGATCCCTTGCTCCAGACGAATGCGTTTCACTGGCCAAGAAACTCGGCGAAGCAGATGCACACCAAGAACAGCCTGACAAAATGTCTGGAGCTTTGTGTGGACCGTGGTCGAGGGTGAGGTTTAGCACATCCACTTGTTCACAGGAGCTCAGGATAGAGCACGTGTAGAAGCAGGAGATACCAGCCGCAAAAACGGAAAGCGGAGCTGACCCTGCGCACATTCACTAAGAGCTTGACCACAGCCCAAATAAAACAGACCCGTCTCTGACCCCTAAACCCACTGCGACGAATTTCAGAGAATTGAGACACCAGCCTGACATAAGCACTGTTCCGAACGTAGCGCGCCGTTTCACTGGGGCTCCTGGCAATTGTCCAAGCAGTCTGGGACGGTCTTTTCCTTTTGCAGACTTTTGCATAAGAAAGCCACTGTCTTTACCGTGCTGAGGCTTCTTCCAGAATTCATGTTGGGAGGAATTGCTTGCAGGTAGGAGATTAATGAAAGCACCACGTCCATTGCAACCAACATAGCCGGGAGCAAATTCATAGGCTATCTTATCACAAGCTATGCGCAGGCTTCGTGATCTATTCCCTCTCACAAACATTCAAAGCTTGCTGCCTTGGAAACGCTCAGCATGAAACGTAGTGTGACTTCTCGGGAGACTGTTTGACCCAATTCCAGGAGCATGTTTATCTGATCCTGTCATTTTGGGCCTGCTTCTCTAAAAGCCGACCTCTGATCATGCAACACGATCACCATCGCACGGTTCAGGAAGCTGGGCACGACTGTATAATTGGAATGCAAGTTTGAACATTTGGGAGGTTTCTAAGGTGGTGTGAGGGAACGGGGAGCGAGCCCACGACTGAGTCATAAAATCAGACATCCAGAAGACTCCAATCAATTAAAGGAGGCCAGGATGACATCAACTCCGTCTCCCGGTCGCGGAGTGCTGAGCGGGTTGCCTAGGGATGCACCACTGAGTGAGCTTCTGTTGACGCACCCTGAACGGCGGGGCACCTCTGGGATGCATGGGTGATACTGGGTGCAACATGGCCAGAACACTGAGAACCTACCCATAACCCGTGGCAGATTGGCGAAACTGTTGCAGGGGCGCAGGTGTTACAGCATTCAAGGATGCATGCACATAAAGTGCTCAAAATTCTCATGCAAAGCTACAGAGCATAAGTACATACAAAGAGACAGCCAAATGGCAAAGCCCTAGCTGGCTGGCTTCGAGCACAGAAGCACCCGTCGCTACTCAAACCTTGCAGCGATCCCAAAAATGCAAATCGCAGAACCCTGCCAGCGAGCCCGAGACCCATGGTTGACTCATGGCCAACCTTTGACTGGCCTCCGGAACAGGTGGGTAGCTCTGAGGACCTAGAGTTAATTCAGATATATTGGGATTGTCCACTTGGCTGTGGGGTACTGCTTTGAGGTACCCTGAAAGTCCATGGTAGGCTATGGGGCCCATCATGCCGAAACAGACCCTGCCGCGGGGGACTCACCAGCAACACATCCTTTGGGGTTCTAATGCGGCCTGTGCCCTATCCCAATCATTTGCCTGGCTACAATGACAAGATTTGCTTTGGCATGCAAAGCTGTGTACAGCTTGAGATCCGCTCAGGCCGGAGGCCTAAGACAGGGAATCAGGAAGTTGTTCCCACTACCCTAGCCCTAACCGCCCTAACCCCCCTTCCAAGACGCACCACCCCGAAGTTTGAGCCGGATCGATTCCTTTTCAACTTTTCTGTTTTCGCCCGGAGGTCCGAGTTCGCTGATCAGGTCGCAGCTTCCCCAGGTTCTTGGGCAGGGTTTAGGGTCGAAGTTCTAGGCTTTTGGGGAGGCTTTTGGGGCGAAGCGAGATGAGAGACGAATATAAGATGTAGATCCTTGTCAAGGTAAATACTCTGCAAGAACTAGAATTCAGGCTTTGAAGATTTGGACTTTGGAGATGTGAGGTTAGCATGCCAAGGTTTGGGTGTGGTACGAAATGGCGAGCCCACCCGCGCAATCGCCACAGGAGTCTCATAATCTTACTGCCTGCGGAACTGCTTGCGATCCTGGAGCTGGCCCCACCCTTCCTGTTTTAGTGACCCATGGGGTGGTTGCCGTACGCTCCAAGTAGAAAAGAGCTCAAGACGCTGAAGCCAACCTTCCCTCAGGGAAACAGCGATCCGGAAGACTCTTCTCAGTTGACCCCACATTCCACCCGTCCTCGCCTCCGAGGTCGCTCTCGCGGAAGCATTTAAACTAATTTGTCGTCATAGCTTTGAGGCGGACCTTTCTCTAGGCAGTTTGCAGGGTAAAAGCCCAAAAACAGCTCTGACAGCATCCCATGTGCGTAGATGGTTGAACCTTGCAAAATAATGCCGCGGATACCATCTTGCTCGAGACTGGCGACCTTGATACCGTCGATGAACCCAATTTACGTCGGGATGGCAAGTTCAAGGATCAATTCACTGCTTTATGCCGATGATGTTCTGCGCACGCTGTTTTTTTTTTTTTTGAGGGGGGCGGGGGGTGGGGGTGGAGGTGCTTTTTTGCTGATCGAAGAGTTACCATCGTACTCAGTCCAAGTACCCGGACCTTTGATGCATTCCGTCCCGTAGTTCTTCAATCGCCTCCGTTTCGACTTTTCAACTTGCATGACACATTGATAGAAAACTCATGCACTACCGGTCGAGGAGGTCAGCTTTCCAGCCAAACACCACTGAACATTAAATGGGATTCAGAGTTGGCATGGCAGATCAAGGCATTGGTTGCGTAAACTGGCTTTGCGATACTTTTATGAGTCAACAACAGCATCAGCTGCGAATATCGACTCTTGTTGAAGGGGTGCTCCTTGCTTGAAGTCTGGCAGGTTTTTGCCAGGGTCCTGACCCTTTGGCTTAGTAGCAACAGTACACCAGCCAGGCATGCCAATTCTTCAGCATCAATGGTATCCACGTGCTCACCCACAATCCTGCCTTAGACACTAGTGCCTGCTTAAGCTGCTGGCTTTGTTCTCATCAAGTCAGGTGCATGCCCCCTACTGCCCACGGACCACGTTTACAGCTGAGGACACCAGGGGACAACGAATAGAGTCTCAGCCACGGAGTAAGTGTTGAGAGGAAGCTCCGTCGGTCTGCTTCAAGTCGTAATTTTTGTCATCTACAGGCCACAATTCTTGATCTCTGGCCTCTTCTGCGATGCTTAAGCCCTACAGTATACGCTGATTCTGGGACACCCCGAACTCTCAATTAATTCAGTAGCCCTACAGATCCTGCACGCCATACCAGAGGTCAAGCTATCTTCTGCTGGCAAACCACTGAAGCCTAAATCCCCCAGCACAGACTTCGGCCTTGGCCGGGAGCAAGACATCCCCGCAAGCGCCATGAATCGCTGGGCCCACTCGTATGAAGGGGGACAGGCTCGTTGGTGGCACTGGGGAGTGCAAGTGCTACGGCTGGGCTGCAGAAGGGGAATGACCGCGGTTTTTCAGTTGCGAGGATACGGATGTGGAGGAAAGCTTCGAGCTGGGGGTCTAGAGTGAGAGGTGGTGTGGTTAATGATTTGCTTTCAATAGCGCCTGGACAAGTGTTTCTCAGCGGGATGCCGATAGATGAACTTCAATGAAGGCTCAAGGCTTCCTTAGGCTCCGCATGCTTCGCAAAGACCCCTCCTAACGTGTCCCGGCCTAAGGCGGGGCCTCACCGTTTGAAGGACAATGCGGCGGGTAGCTTCAGCTTCTGGCATCCTACTTGACGGTCAGCACTCAGCGACAGTGCAAATGCTATTAGAAGCTGACCGCGATTTTTCTGAGCAAGGCCGCTTGGAGCTGAAGTAGTAGGAGGCTTATGTTAAGTTGCAAGATCGCACGCAAAAATCATGCATGGGGATTGCATTGCTGCTTCCACATGTCTCATGCGCAGGTGTACAGTGATATACTGCAGGTCTCCACTGACTTTGTCTTTCTGCTAGTGCGATACTGCAGCATGGCTTGCTTTCAATAATGGTGTCCATCTCCACCGTTTCTGCTCCTCTGGCTACTGCTCTTCCTTTCCATCCAACTTCTGATTCAAGAGGCTTGCACACCCTACACTGGCAAAAGGCCTGGCCAAGCACAAGCACAGAGGCAAAGGACGTTCAGGCTGAGGGTGCAGCAGGGCGTAGCAGGAAAGCTGATGAGGAATGCCCATGAAATGCCACTGCTAACGACGTTCATGTCTCCTGACAGGGCCTGGATGGAATTTTTGTCACTTCAATTCATCCAACCACTTTGGGCTGGACCTGCAGGATACCCGAGATATCTTTGGGTGCTCCAATGGCTACATTGCACCACTGGGCACCGGAACTGGGTCGAGCTTGTCTTGGGTCTTCCGTCCAACCACTTTGGGCTGGATGCTCAAATGGCCACATTAGTCCACTGGGCACCGGAACTGGATCGAAGCACGAATCTCGATGCCAGGACTCCCAACAAGAAAAGGCATCACATACCAACCATTGACATGCCATCAAGACAAAGCAAGCCTGACAACCCTGCTCAGAACGCCTGCTAAGGAGCAGGCACAGTGGAACTCATATGTGGCCACTTATTCACCTATCTCCAGAGAGTAGGTAGAGCCAAAGAATCAGAATTGATGGTGCCAGGAAGCTTCCATTTGCACCAGGGCTGCTGGACACGGCGCCACTGGGGGCACTGCAGACCTCATCAAAGAAAGACCGCCTTCTGCCGAAAGGCCCGTCCAGGCTGTGGTGAGGAAACGCGAATCTTAGGGGTAGGCTTCCATCCTTTAGCTGAATGTGAAGAGCTGAATGTGAAGAGATCTTTTCAGAAACTTCAGCCCGCAGGTGATGGCATCGCAGGCCCGTTTCACACCCTTTTTGACATAGTAAGCCAGCTGCTGGTGGATCCTGATTCTGCACCAGGTTGCGATAGCAGGGCCAGAATGCTCTGCTCTCTATCCAACGCCTGTCAAACATACCTCTCAAATCAACATCTTAACAGCTTCCTGAGGTGGCGGCTTGCACTTGCCTTGGGTACTCCTGCTGCGCAAGGCTGACTCTCAAGCCAGATGCAAGTCGAGATGGGGATACGCTGCTTTCCCAGGTGTAAGGAAAGAGTCGAAGGCAAAAATTCAATTGCGGCAGACTACGTGAAGACTGTGGTTCACAGCAACGCTGGTTGTCGCGCCAAAGCTCTGCCCTCCATGAGACACTAAACTCGCTCGAGTGAGCAGCAGCTCCTCGATGAGCATGGTCCACTCGGTCCCCATTGCCCCTGTCGGGAAGCAAGTGCCACCTTGGGAATGCGAAGGGACACTACGGTAACAGCTCAGTCAACTGGAAGGGCCAACAAAACCGTCTGCTCCCTGACAACTTGCCTTCGTCTTGGTTGCTAAGGGGACGTGGCACAATCTGTACTTCGAAAAGCTAGGCCACTGTTCATGGCTCCAGACACCACAGAGCGTGAAGTTTCTCCTGCCTTGGAGTCTGGAGCATAATCCAGTTCTAGTCCAGCTGAGCCTGTGCTCAAACCAACAAAGCGCGGCTCCAAACCCTGAACCAATGCGAACCAGCTGACGGCTCAAAAAGCATGAACTAATGGGCCAAATGGGTAGAAGCCAGGTTGCTCAAGGAGATGCGGAAGAGAGCCGAGGAGTGGGCATCCGCATCGATGACATAGGTCCTTCAGCATGCATTGTGACAGGATGTCTCTGGTGGATCTTGCTTGACATACTCAGGCTTGGGTGATATTGCTCACTATGCCGCTGGTTGTATCTCTGAAATCGTGAGGTGTTCAAGTCAAGCCACTGGCATTAAGTTCTGCATGTCCACCTGTACATTGCTACGTGTGCATTTGCAGGCTGATGGTGCATGACATGCGCATGATGGCACGTGACACATGCCGGATGTTTGTGCCAGATGCCTGCAACTTGTTCTTGTGCCCATCCACCTGTTCGATTTCTGCCTTCGATTACATGCGGTCTGTCAACATGTTTGAGCTGCTGCGGGTGCCCACTCTAATCAGGATGCTCCTCCTACAAACATCCAATTTGAAACTCGAAGGTTACACTCCAGAGAGCCCCATCTGCCCCAACTCTAGACGCAGGCAAAACAAACGGCCCAAGTTGGGCCTGGGTGTGTCAAAGTTGGCAATAGTGCTCATCCTCAGTTCTTCTCAGCATAAGTGATCTTGTCTAATCTCTGTTCAGAGACACGAAAATCCGTTCCGATAACAAAGAAGTTGCGGTAAGCAGACTAAGGGGGCTCTAATGTCAGTGAAATGCTAGTTCGTTGTTTTACTCTTTTCAGGCAGCTGCATAAGTCCGTACGCAATCTGTTGGTCAATCGGCACGGTTACAATGTCCTACAACAAAGGCAGACTTGCGTTGAGAAGCGGGTCTCAGCGCATTGGATTTAAAGAAGTTCGAAGTCATGGCATGCATTTGGTTGTGCATCAGAAGCCGTTTTGTCACGGTCGTCGCTGGCCCCCACAGCACCCCCCTTTTACACACCCTCTAGCCGCGGTTGCCGTATATAAACATGGATAGTACCCACACCATGCAGCAACTTGTGCTTAACACAAGTACAAGCCAGGATGACTTTTGGTAGCTCAACGCCCAACTATCGTAAACCGTCAGGCTGCCCCCGAACCAGGCAAGCTTCTCGCAGCCATTCAGGTACCAGTCGTCGCCCGACGCTTCATATTCGTCCTGAAGATTTCAGGAAGGGAGCCGAAGCGGCTGCTTGCAAATCTCATCTGCCTTCTGATAAAGAAAGCGACAAGCAGAATGCTTCAGCACAACAAGCCCTGCATACTCTGACTGCTTGCTGTTAGAAATGCAGCAAAGCCAAGTAGCCGCTTCTGGGCCACGCCGGCCCACCGAAACAAATTGCAGTCCACCATCCTGTAGTGCTTCAGCCAGCAGCGAGATAAGATCTGATCTGTTCTGCAGTGGTTTACATGACTAGATACAAGGCAAGTCTCATTTGATATAGCAGTCTGCGCACAGGTTCTTTGGAGACCACATGCCGAAAAAAGAGAATCGGACAGACCGCTTCATGGCTGTATGCGGCACAAGCCTTCTCCGAGTTCGGATAACTTGGGGCATTCTGCAGATGAGGTCTGTAAGGAAGTATGTGAGGTCATGTGAGGTCTGTATTGCAAGGCCTTTCAAACTCTGCTACGAATTTTCAACTCCGATTAGGAAAGAACAAGACTCAACATCCGAAACAACAAACAAAAAGAAGCATCCAGATTCCAAAACGCACGAAGTGATAGCCTGAAAAATGTAACATGCATGGCACTGGGACTGAAAGCCTTCGACTTGCCACGGCTCAGTGTAGCGAAGCATCCACAGTGAGTTCTCGTCACCCTGTCTGCAACTATTGGTGCTTCTTTGGACTGTATTGCTGCGTTCTTGATTTGACGTAGCAGCAAGCGCGCGGCTTGGGACTCTTACCAGGAATGCCATTACCAGATGCGTTTGCTTAGGGCGCCTGTTTTTTGGCAGCTTCTTGATGGCCCAAGGAGTAACTTGCCGCTGGCTGTCAAATAAACAGCTATGGAAGGAACACCATCAAGCTCTGCTTGATCCCATGTGCGACACAACACCACCTCGCAATTTGGAGCCCGGAAACCCAAGCGCATACAGGAGAAATCCAGATAGCACACCAAGTGAAGGGCTCTCCACTCCGCCTCAAAGCCACCATGCCGCGCAGCAATCGCCAAGCCAGAGCCAAGATAGCTGCCGACACCAAGATACCTTTCAGGGGCTGAAGGGGGAAAAGGATGATGAGGATGCCACCACGGCCCTTCAAGATAACTTTGTTGCGTCATGATGCGTTAAACTCTGGCTTCTCACGAGTGTTGATTCTAGGGTTCGCTGCATTGAGCGTTCTTCTTTGGATTGCCTGACCTGGCACTCTCATGCAAGAATGCCGTCTCTTCTAAGCAACCTGTCTCAGCAAGCTTTGCTGTGCAGCTAGACATCAAACCCTCCAGGTGAGGTTACCTGGGTTGTCCATCGATCCCTGAACCAAAGCCAGCAATTCGCAAGTCTGAAGCAGAAGCCAAGCCCTGGTTATCCCTGGTTGCCATCTGAACTCACACAACTCAGAAAACTCTTCTAGACGCGTTAGCCGTTAGCAACTCGTGTTGGCAACACATTAGCCGCAGGGAGTCGAAGCCCTGCAAGGCATCTGCAAGGCAGTTCTGGGCCTCTGCGAGTCCACATGATAGAGAGTCACCACCTGTGTCAACAACTTCCCTTTCGGGGCGAGTGCTGCACGTGCTACCTGCACTGTGGTGCTGTGGTGAAGGCGCAATCTACGGCACGTTTTCCCCCAGGTCGCTGCAAAATTCGAAAAGAAAAAAAATATATATATATATATAGCGTGTGGTTGTTGTCAAATAGCCCACAGCCGGTTTTCTACATTGAGAGTTTGAAGCCACAACCGAACAATCGACACAGTGGTGCTAAAACGAACTCAACAAACAACTTGTTGAACCCTGAGAGAGATGCAGCCATCCAAATGGCATCCAACGTTTTGCTTGTTACAGTCTTCGCACAATACGGCCAAACATCGAAAATACCTGAAAAGGCACTTCAGTTCTTTCATTGCCATTGCAACAGTTTGATATCCCAAACACCCGATATACTTGCAATATATTTGCATACGCTCATGTACATGACCCGCAACAAGATCACTTGAGAAATTACTGCCTGCTTGATGCATCTCGAATGCAGTGCGCCCTCATTTGCTCTGAACCAATTCTAACGCTAGCCCGCTGCTGGAACTTATTAGCCGCCACGCTGACGCAAAGGCCTTGCCACTCTGCAAGACGGCCTGTTAACCTCAGCGTCACCAAACTTCGTGCTCAGGCTCTTGAAGGCTTAAGGTTCCAGCGCGAAGGATTGAGAATTTCAAGCTTGGATTTGCTCAGGACTTGAGCTCAAGATCGCAACCAAATTGAAAAGCGCGTGGCATCACGTGCCCGAAGCCATGCACGGATTGGGCATGCTGCAACAATACACAAAATCATCCAGATCCATGACAAACTTTCCTGCAGCAAACATCTCACAAGTAATCATGTTGTAGCGCTTTCACAATTCAAGCCTGAGAGTCTCAGGAGCTAAAACCAAACAAAGATATTGATAGCATCTTATGAGCGTATCAACCAGACCGAACATGAAAATTGCCCAATGCTCATTGGCGCAATCCTTGGACTGTCCTCGCAAACTGCGCCAGGCGGCACACATCTAAACGCGCGCCCGCACGGCAAGCCCACTCATCCTGAAGTGCTGGAACAGATGTGATGTTGCCTGCTTCCACCCTTCATGCGTTTCCACGATCCTTGCCCAACGCCCATCTTTCCCATAACTGGCTGTTGCGCTCTGATGAAGTCTGAGTCATGAATCTTGAACAACACACAGAAAATTGTCATCATTTCCCAACAAAGACCGTTCACATGTTCACTCGATCAGCACAACATACGACCAGGCAAAGTATGCAAGCGCATTTTTTTCTGCTCAAGCGTGGGGTCGAGCAGGCATCCCGGAACTAGACCTAATCTCGATCAAGAACTTGATCAGTCCTGAAATTCACATGGGTGGCGAACGCCTTCGCGACGAACGCATCCTGCACATGACCTTCGCGGCCATGTCACAAACCGGATCTCTTCGCAGGACCTGGTATGCAGAACTGAACACCCAGGCCCGCACAACCTCCCAGCGGGAGCCTCCCTTCACGAGCAGCTCCTGAATGCCCGCGAGCAACACCAATGTGCCAGCCCGCCTTCTCCCAAGGTCCAACCATCCTCGCGACGGCCGGTCCAAAGAGCTCGCATCCGAGGAAGTCCTATCAATGAAAATGTTGGCTTTGAGCTCAATCGCCAAGTCCCTGAAGACCTCCAAGACCTCAGACAGGTTCTCTTTAGCAGAATAGCTTTTCACGAGCGCGGCCTCGACTGCCTCGGAGTCGATGAACTTTTACCCGACCCTTCAACGACTGTAGGGCCATTCAATGGGAATGATCTGCGTCTTCCTCTCCAACCATCTTCGAGAAAACCGCTTGGGGATGACTTTTGTGCACTGGCGAGCACGCAGTAGTCGCCGATCATAGAACATGCCACCAACCCGATCCTTGCCGACTTCACTCTTCCTCGGATCTGGGGTGAAGTCATCCATGAAGATGACCATGTCCGCTCTCTTCGAGGCCCTGATGGGTACGCGGCACGCGGGGGGCCCGCAAACACCGGCGTCCGCCACTGCTAGCCAACGAGCACCTCAGTGCATCATTGAGCCCCATCCTCGGGAAAGAATGATCCCTCATATACTGCCACTGCCTTTCAGAAACGGACCTTGAGAAAGACCGCTTATGATCACGCGCACCTCGAAGTAGGTAACGAAGCCAGGGATCCGAACTTTGCTGCGAGAGCTGATCTGTTTGCGGTAGAACTTCAAGAGCTCGACGATGCCAAGAGTTGAAGAGCGTCTCCCTCTCTCGTAGAAGACGATCGGGGTCGGAACACATGAGCTGTACATTCGTTGCGATCGCATCGGGGATTTCCGCAAGACCTGTGAACGGGTGAACTATCCGAAGAGCCCACTGAATAGCTTGACAGGTGCGCACTCCACATCCCCGAGCGGCTTCGCAGCACCTCGCCTGAGCTGTTACCAGAGGCGGCCGCCAACAGAGCACCGACCTCCTGTCGATGACCTTTCCATGTCGTCTTAGTGCGGAGAGGGCGTTTGCAATCTTGCTTCTGCGCTACGAGGTTGGAGAAAAGCTTGAAATGCTCCAGCTCATCCTGCACGATCTCATCTAAGACCAGGGAGATCGACTGGCAGAGCTTCGACGGACAAACTTGCGCCATCGTCGTCGCGACGACCTTGCCACTCTTCCTGTCACGAACAAAACCTTTGAGGGGATAATAAACATGTCCTCCACGACATCGTCGCGTCCACTTCGCGCAAGCGCTGGCTTGACCGAAACTGCGCCAAGTTCACATTCATCCACGGCCACAAAAAAATGAGAGAAAACTCCTCGTGCAACGTACTGACCCACGGCGTCGACCACATAACCCTGGGCCCCGGGTTCTCGATCGAGAAGTCACCCCCGAGAAAACCGTTCCTCTTGTTCACTCAGAGGAGTTCCCTCTTAGACTTCAATTGCACTCTTGATGGCCAGGACGGCCCGCCAAGTCTAGCACAAGCAATGTTGAAACTGCCAGAAGGATTGTAGAAAAGAGCGACGTGAGAAGCAGCACAAACTCCAAGATTTCAGCATCCAAGATCCAAGATGTCCACCGGCTCCAAAACATGACCAGCGACAACAACGTCGATCGGTGGGAGAACTCGAATGCCGCGCTGTTGCGTAGCCGCGGTGACACCGCCTTCGCCAGCAAAGACCTCCAGCGCCCCTGGCCCAGTGAGTGCGAGAGCTCACCTGTGACCATCTTTTCCAAATAGGGAGAACCAGAACTGCCTTCTCAGCTTTCCGCTCTGCAGAAGCATCAGGTAGCTGTGAGCCTGCCGCCGCGGCTGCTCCTTAACTGCCACCCCCGCAGCAGAGCGGAGCGGCGATGACGCCCTTGAATGGTTGCCGTGTCAGGGTGGAGCGACTTGCATTGATCACCAAAGCAGCATCCCAGAGAACAGCTCGCAATCCTTCGGACCGTTGTAGCGAAATGCCGGGATGATCTTCCACTCCGAGGCTGGAATTTGCTGATCACGATCCGGTTCCGCGACCTTTGCGGATACAAGACGATCGTCTTGATCCAAAGCGGCATCGAACGATGCTTATTTGACATGCTCACGCGATTCCACGCCATTGCATGCACCTGCACTGCAACGCAAGTCACAGCAGAACGGCACTTAACAACATGTCAGAACATGGCTGCATGTGAACACATGTAACAAGCATTGAAGGAGGCCGGCTGATCGCTTTGATCAGAAAGTGGCCCTCCTCTTCACGACCTACCTCACGGTAAGTAGGAGAACCTCTAATTTACCAATCACTTACCGAGCATGAACGTTCAAGAATTCACTGATCAGCAGCAAGAACCCAGAGCAGAACGCGACCGTTTTACTGCTCTGGCGTGGGGTCGAGCAGTCCTCTGCAGACTTGATCAAAATGTCTGCGATCGCAAAACAGAACTGCAACTGCAGATCTGAAGCAAGGGGCGAGCTGCCAGCGTTCCGAACAACCTTCGCGGATTCAGAACAGTCAGTACCCGAACTTCCCGAACGGGTAACGACCAGCAGCCCATCCCACCACCATCTCCGTGTGGATCTCACTCACGAGCTGGAGGAGTACAAGAGTGAACTCCTCTGCAGAACCGGCACACCCCTATGGTGCGATCGCACTTCGTGCACAACGGGGTGC
>CAJNIZ010004114.1:0-31738 GCA_905231905.1 Symbiodinium pilosum
TTGGACGCGCTTCTGTGTTGCATGCGTTCCTGTGTGTTCCGCTGCATGTTCCTGTGCGTGTTGTTCTTGTGAGTTTGGTCGCGCTGCAAACTGAATAAATATTTCTTGTTGTGAATATATATATGATGGAGATTTGCGTGAGTTTGTTTGCACTCCAAATTGAATAAAAAGAACTGATGCCCCGTCAAGTACTAGGCCCGGTAGGCTTAGCTGTCGTTGAGGAGTTTTTCAATTTTGGCAAGGTTAGTCGTTGTGATAATCACGTGCTGCCCATTCTCCGGGGCCTCTCCTGGCGTAGCTTTCCTGGCCATGTCCACTCACGTGTGTGCACCGCCCTGACTACACCAGATCACCGTGCATGGGAAAAGGAAGGACACTGGCGGTGGCATTCTGCACGTTTTGAGTGATGTTTTAATCAACCCACACTTCCTCATGTGTTCGATGAACTGTTTGGATTTTTAAGTCTTATATCCGAATACATTTTTTGTTACATAGATATTCGCTTTATGCGATTCCAAAACATGAAAAAAGAGGAAAACTTCGGCGCCGACAAAACTTTTCTTCTTTTGATGCATGTTTTGTAGCCGCACCTTTTTCCACTGATTTCCATGATTCTTCCATGTCATGTCATATTGTATTTTCATGATCGATTTGTGGAAACCACCATTTTGGGGACATGGTTGTGCTGATGGCGCATGACATCCTTGATCCATGCCGGGCTTTCTCCCCAGTTCTTGTTTCAAGATGTATTTGAAACTTTTCAGTTCACCCACGCCGCCTTTAAACCAGACGTGTCGGGGGGGTTAGGACGTGCGCTTTGGCGCCCATTCTCGGGGCCTCTCCTGGCATGGCATTTCTGGCCATGTCCATTCACATTTGTGCTTGGGAAAGGACAGAGGCGGTTGCATTATGTTGCATTGAGCAGTGTTGGAGTGATGTTCTAATCAACCCATGCCTCCTTATGTGTCTGATGCATTTTAATTTCTGTATCCGAATACATCCCTTCTTACATGGATATTCGCTTTAATGAAATCCCAAACACGAATAAAGTAAGATCGTGTGAGGGTTGTTCTAACAACCCTTGTCTTCCAGTTATACTTGGGTGATCACTTGAGAAACAGGCTCCGCGAAAATTTTGCGAAAGAAACAGGCCAAACAAAACACTTTCCGCACATGTTGGCAATTGTTTGGAGAGGAACGTTAAAACAACCGCCATTTCAAATTGAGGGCGGCGTGGCCACTTGTTGAAATTATAACCGCAGGATGGATTGGCCGAGAGGAAGATGTTTCCGCGCGGCATGTTCACATTGCCGGCTGCAGTTCACTTGGTAAACAAGGTGCCGCCGCCCGAAAATTGCGCGAATCTCGGATGCAGGTTGTGTTGCGTTCAGCATTTACCGATAACATTCAAGAAAACGCCATCCAAGTGGCATTCATTCCAACAACTTGCAGGTCTGTGACTGCTGTTTGTGTTCAACTTGTCTCCTGCCCTTTTCCATTGGCCCTTCTCTCTTCCCGCGCCTCTGATCCTTTCCCGTCAGTCCTTTCTTTTGCTCTCCTCGCGTTACTTTGGTCACGCGTCCCTGACCCCTTGCCCTCACGTTCTCCAATTTCCTTATCCATGCCTTCTTCGTCTTTGTCTCTTTTGCTTCCTCTTCGGCAAAAAAAGCTCCCTGAGCCAGTGTGTGCTTTGCAAGCTGTGGTTCCGGCGGCCAGTTCAGCCAAGCACCCACCGTTCCCGTGTTTAGAACGCAGCCGCTTCCAGAAGTTGATACTTTGCTGTGAGGGAGTTGAAAAAGTGTCCAAACCCTCTGGTTCTAAAAACAAGCAGTTTATTCATCCTGCAATGGCACAGCCTGGGGCAAGTCCTGATGCCTTGCAGGATTGATGTAAGAAGGGCAAGCGGCGGCTCCTAATGTTTCTTCGAACTCATCTTCGCTGCTGGATATGCTTCTAAGCATCCCTTTTCATGGGAGGGTTAACGTAGAGGTCTTAGCCGTCCAGAACAGAACCGCAGCATGTATGATCCGTGCGTTCACTGGAAAATACCGTTGGAGCAAACCTTTCAACTTCCAAAAGCCAATTGCGGAGGTTCGACGTGAGCTTGCTTGAACTTTGTAGTACTCACCCCAGGAAGAGCTGGCAGCTGACATTCGTGCAACATTTTGGCTCGCACTTTGGACGCCCACATCGGACTTTGTGGGTAATTGACATGAAAGGGGCAAATTACAATGACAATCGGCACTATCACATGTCATATGCTTTTTCATACAGTTCTGCTTAGTCTTCTTTGGCTTCGTGGTCTTAATTTGTAAAGGTTTAAAAGTTTTTTTGATAGTCCTCACTATCATAACAATCTTTGGGATATCAAGGCCATGTGCCACGACAGTGCCATGTCAAGAGAATCATTCCAAGCTGTGATACCAATTGCTTTTCTGTCCCTGCATCATCTTGTCAATTGTTTTGGAACTATCGTGTTGACCTGCATCTTAAAAGGGCAGTTGCTGATTTGCATCCATTCTTAAATGCCTCGTGCCCGCCATGGAATGCTTCAACAAGGAATTGAGTTTCTATTTGTTCCCGGTGCAATTTTCAACATCATTTCCTAATTCTTGCATGTGTGCTGCGTGTCAAAACTGGTTCTCCGGAGCCAGACAAACATCAGTCCGATTCACCAGACTTCCCTGAACAGCAAAGGTTTTGTGTGGCCGTGCCGATGTTCATGGCATACAATGGAGGGGCTACGGCTGCCACCGTAGATACGCTCCAGCAGGCGCAGCAATTTTCTAGACATAAGACATTACCAGTATTGTTTTTCAGGTGATGGGATTTCTTTCCTGCACTGTGTGCTGATTAGCTTATGGATTTTGTCTTCCAGCTTCTGCAAGTAAGCGAAAAACGCACATGCACCGGACTTTACCTCAGTTTGCATGACCTGAGTCCGAACTTTTTGGGTTGTAAGTTGGGATAATACAGACATGACCTTTGTCATTCAAGCAGCCAAAGCCGTTCCGAGCGTTCCTGTGCATTTTTTAAGTCCCACCCTCAAGTTTGCAGGGGTACTGAAGTATTGTGATGCATTGACAAGACCAGCATGAGCTAGCGACTGGCACTGCTAATATCGGGACTGTACACGAAAAAAGGGTTTCTCAGAAGCGCGTGTCTGCCACAAGGGGTGATGCCAGAAAGCTGCGTAGACAGTTGTGAGCGATTTGTTCCCACGTGCCCGAAGCCTTTGAACACGAACATGGATGCTTCCTGTAAGGGTCACTTCTCAGGCAGGTGGATGGAGTGAGACATCACTCGGGCTTTTGGGTGCCATGGATAAGTCGCACGCTCAGACGGAGGTGCATGACAGATAGAACGGCATTGTTCCCACAGGCGTTGGTCTTCTTGTACTGGGGCTTTCGGTGACAGAGATATCCGTGCCATTTCTGTACCTGCATGTTGATTCCGAGGATCGGCATGACCCTGTCAGCGGGGATCTGGGGCTATGTTCTCCAGTCGGTCTCCTCCAAAGTCCTGCTCTCACTAGGCTCACCCTGCGACTAATTCGGGTTAGAGGGTGAATATTCTTGAGCTCAGGTAGGAGGCTTTTCAATCCAGACTATTTGCGGGGCTGCAGGCAGTGTCAATCAATTTTCTGGGAGTTTGGTTTGGCCGTGGCAAGCCCGATGCAGAATGCAGAAGACACCCCCGCAATTAGCAACCCCAACCCTAAATGATCCTACTAAGCAATACAGGTGACAGTCAATCCTAAATCAACTGGAGTGGCCAACCTTCTCTGTTGGAAGTTATTCTTTGGCTTCTTCCTTCACCAGCGAAGCAATGTGGCAAGCCCTTGGAAACAGCCATAATCAGCCGCAAGCCCTCGAGGGAGGCTAACTCTGAGCCTTTGAAGGAGCAACGCGCAGCTTTGCAGCCGCAGAATTTGCGAGAGCTTTGCAAAATCGACCACTGGAAGACGCCAAAATTCGGTGCACGCGATGTGGTTTTCAGGAAGCCGTGCTTGACAGCAGCAGCAGAAATGGATGTTTGCTGTGTTTGTGGACACGTGGGAAGTATTGCAGAGCATGGGCCTCTCCGCTCAGGCGGATTTTGCACTGAACAATTAGCAATTCCTGCAGTTCAATTTGCGACGCTGTTGGGAAACATCGGTAAATGCGGGATTGAAGACAAGCTGCCATTTGCAAGCCCACGAATAGATATGTGGGCAGGAGGGGAGGGGCGAGGAAACGAACAAGCCCCAACCCGGCTTGTGCTGCTAGGCGCTTCATAAGAGGCTGGTGGCCCTTCCTATCGAATCAGTTAGCCGCCTATGGCCTCAATGCCAGAAAAGTATCGGATCACTCTTTGCTGCAATCAGTTGAAAATTGGGTTCGTGACAGCCATTGAGTCACATTTCATTTCGTGTGGACAGCGCAGCACAGCATGACTTACAGACTGAAGTGTTTCTTGCTTTTCGTTGACATGGAGTTTTGATCTGGAACACATGTTTAATTTGCCAATTTTGAAAACTTGCGTACCGGTATGCAGCACACGCACATCCACAAGCCCGTCTCAGCCTTCAAATCCGCCAGGTCTCCTTGTCAATGTTCTCGCCACTGCTGTATTTGCTGTCACAATGAACAGCTTCTTGTCATGAACCCTGCAATGTTGATCTAAGATAGCAGCACATGCCTTTTCTTCAAGCTTTGGGCTTCTAAGTACGGTACTGGGACGCAGGCTGCGCAAAGTAGGACTATGACTCAGTCACAGTGTAAAGGGCAAGTAAGTGCTGCTTCGCGCATGATACTGCCAGGCTTTGAGCTTTCTGTTCCCAAACGCCTTTCAGCTTAGCTGGCCGAGGCTACATCATGTACACAACAAAGCTGCTGATTGGGATGTCCGAAGGGCTCCAATGGGCCCCCTGACTGCAATGAGAATGTCGTTCCTGTCTCCGATTGTGTACGTTGACAATCAAGATTTAGTGCGAAGGTGGAGCATGGAATGCTGAGGTTTGGGCCCCGCTTTGGGTGGTCAAGTGGGCAGATGAAGCCGCTTTGCCGCTTTGGAACCGTGGCGAGCGTTAGGAAAGCAGTTCAGTTGGGCTTCCTGAAATACAGAAAGTTTTTTCTGGCTTTCCAAAACAGGAACAAGTATCGGGGCGTAGGCTCCTAAAACTTGAGCCCACATTTTTGGAGCTGCAGCCAAAGCCAAGACAACCAGGATCAATCTCTCTGGCTGTGTTGCAGGTGGCGTGGGATCTGGTAATCAGGCAGCACAAAGTGACTGCCTTCATCACGTTACTATTTTCTTTTGTAATTTTGATCTCTGTTAGTTGAGAACGTAGAGCCCGAGCTTTCTACTGCTTACACTGCCAGTCTATGACAGAACGGTGTTGAGCTCATTTTCCGCACTCTGCACAAGGGGGAAGTGAGCGTTGTAGAATCAGTTGTGCAGAAGAAAACCAAAGCTTTGCCAGGGCAACTTGCCTCGATTTCTTTCGGACTGTCCCTCCAAATAAATTCCTCTATGAGGTGTTAACTGAGCATGAAGCTGGAATATTTAGAGTGACGTAATGGCTACCTCGTTGTGGTTGATAGGGCTGGTATCTTATCAATGTTTTCAAGCCCTTGAGAAACGCTGGCCCGATGTCTTTTCAATTTTCAGTTTGGTACGCGGGTCCAAACGCTTCCTATAACCATCCCGGTCTCCTCTTGTGTTTTGGCTAGGCTTGGGTATGTTCGTCGCGGGGTTCACCACTGCCCATGGCTTATCTTATGCTGTACCTTTCCAGATTGAGGCCTGGGCTGTGCGTTTGCTTCGTTTCTAGGTTTTTGTCTTTTCCAGATTTGTCTTTGGGAATGGATAGCAACACGGTTCACAGGCTGATTCCGAGGCGTGCAGCGGCGAAACAGAAATTGTCGTTTGCGCAGATTTCTTTTACGGGTAGCGCGACTTGAAAGGCTTACACATCATGATGTTGTGGAATGGTTCCTTGTGCTCCTTGACCCAATTGTGATGGAGTATGGATTTGGGAAAGATTTGATGACCTGCATACGGAGACTCACTGGAAATGGTTCATCGAGACTGAGATGAGGTGCTGCGTGCGATGGTGCCTGAATTTGTAATAAATGTCATTGTGTAGATGATGGACATTTGCTTTTCGAGCACAACTGTTGTAAGCCAGCGATGAAAAGCCATCACTTCTCACGATCGAATTCAGCATCCAGCTGAGAATGACTATGAGAGTTTCTCCCTCGAAAGCCCTCCTCAGGGTGACTACCGTGAATTCAACGCGCACACCTTTACCTTGACAGGAAGCCCTTTGGCCTTCGCTGACCTAAAATTAATGTGCATAACCAGGAGGGAAATTCATGGAGTTGGCAGTGGCTGTACTTATATCCTCATTCTTGGATAGCATTCAGGCAGCAGCCCTCTTCCTTCTGCTGCTGCTCATGATGCTGACGCCAAGCGCGAAGCTAGCCATCAGCAGAGCTGGCCTTAGGGGGACAGCTGCACAAAGCTATTTATTGATGTCCCCTAGCCTAGAATGATGAAAGTATGCTTCAATAGTGGACGCAGAGGCAACAGGACTAAAGCATAACAAAGCCCATAGGCATCACCATTTACCGTACCAATACCAGAGCAAAGATGATCCGAGTGTCCGAGGTGCAGAAACACGTGATGGAGTGAAACACGACATGATGCAGTTTGTTCTTTGGCTGCATTGGTGGGTCGTGGTACACCGTCGTAGTAGTAGTAGTAGTAGTAGTCATTGATACTGCTTAGCCCTAGGCAGTTCAAAGACACGTGCTGAAGCATCATTTTCATCATGTTCATTGGTGCCGCCTGCTTGTTTATGAGTAACTGCTGAGGAGAGACGTCTTCGTGCATTGTCTGACTTGCCAAGCCCGGGCTTGATAGACCCTGGGATCGCAACTTAGGGTTAGGTCTACCTTTATGGTTTAAGGTTTCAGGTTCCCAGGCTCTGGAATGAGGCTCTGGAATTTGGTGTTGCCCCTCTCAGTTTCAGTCCTTACCGAATTTGAATAAGGGCTTGAATGGTAATTGGAATTGTTCTCGCAAGGTTAGTTTCAGGACTTGTAGTGCGTATCCTTGTCCTGAGACGACAGTATGTCGAACCAGGCAGGCGTGGGTGTCGGCATCGAGAAGCCCGTGGAATAGAGATTTTTTTGCTTTTTTGTTCCAAGGAAGGTTTCAGTTCAGGATGCATCGCCAGATGTGGAAACGAGTCGGCCAAGATCCCGTGCTCGAACTGGAAGCTGCTTAACAACCATCAGAGTGGCAGAGGACTGGCCAGCTTTGCAGACGTCACTGGTAAGTAGCGTAACAGTGCTGGCGGTGCTGTACATTCAATCCTATACCCTGAACCCTAAACCGTTCGGCAGAGGACCTGACAGTGTGTCAGCAGCTAGGGATCTTGTGGCGCAATCATCTTTTTTGTCGAGCAACTGTGGCCTTCGCCTCTTCCAACTACATCAATGCTGGCCTTGCGTTCATTTGGATTCGGCTTTTCATCCAACTCTGGATGATGGAGAAGCAGATGTCCGTCGTGAGCTTTTTGGTGATCACTGGTGCAGGTGCGGTCGGGGTGTTTGCAGCAGATCAGCATGATAGATATAGACATGCTTAGATATGCTTGAGAGTTTCAGAATTGATGTTGCCTCGGAACAGACTCCCACAACGACGGTCTCTCTAGGCTCTCTGCAGAGTATTAAGATCCTTGAAATCTCAGTCCGCGTTGTGGAACATTACGCAGATCCCAGATGGATTTGATGGAGGGTCCGTCCATCACTGGGCAATGAATGGGCGTGTGCAATTTGATTCCTTGCTTCCGGCCAGGTGGTGCGATTGGAATTTGCCTGAGTGGCTTGGATGTGTTCCACTGCACTGAACCTTCAGACGATAGTTTTTTTTTGATATTCTGTTTGAGCCGATCCAAGGTAGCAACATACAGCAGGGAAGCAACATGCGTCGCATCCTCCTGTTTCTTCGAAGCCTGGGAGTATTGCTGGGTAGCCTTTGACCTTTGCGACGATGTAGCGTCGTGTTTGCCACATTATTATTTTTATGTTAAAGAAAATTTGCAAGCAAGGAAAAGCCATGGCAGCCTCTTGCCTGGGTGCCTTCATGACTGTGGCAGGCTGGACTCCCTTCAGTTTAATCTTGACTTGTTCTCTCTGCCATTTGAGCTACACGCAAGTGAGCAGCTTGAAGTGCTGCCCCAAGTCTGTGACTGCATGTGCAGGCTTTCCTCAAGAATCATCTATCATATTCTCCATGGCAGGGATGTTCTGATTACCCATCGCCCAAGCTCATACTTCTTGTCGTTTCTATGCTGGGTTTGCTGGTATTCTCGAAGCATGGCTTGTGCCCTGAACCCAGGCCTTCTAGTCTTTGCTTTTGCGCTGCCTCGCAATGCGCAAGGCATGAGCATTTGACCCTAAGCTTAGCATCCCGACAAGCATTCAAAGCTTCCGACAGCTGCTCGTAGGACTGCTACTGCAGCTTCTGGAGGTCACGAACTACTCCTTAGCAGCTGCTGGGACTGAGTTTGAATGCAAGGAAGTAAGGCTATAAGGCATCTCTAACCGTGAACCTTACTCACCTCATACAGAGTAGATCCAAGTAGGGAGCCCGACGACCTGAACAACGTTTAGGATGCGCAAGCGCCCTCAACCCTGATCCATGTTTGTATGTAGCCTGCTAGCACCATGCGATAAAGTTGGGCTGTTGTGATGGATTCGGTCTTCTTTTTGGAATTTGGATCATTCCTACGGTCCCTGTTATCCTGGTTGCTTGTAGTGCGGTTGTGACTTGTTTTGACTGAGCACCCATTGATGACAGACATCTTCATTGCAGTTTGAATGTTTCAGTGTTTCGGGGTGCTCGTGGTGGGCTTCTTGCTCAGAAAAGTCTTCTTCAACCGTCTAGTCTTTGGCTTGGGCAGTCGCACGTGCAGCCCGGTCTTCTCAAGACTGAATCAACTATGAACTCGTTTGGGGATGTTCTGGGTGGGAAAGAGTAAGTCGAGCTTGTGTATGTTGGCGATGACCTCCCTGTCAGCCATTGAACGGCAGAGAATGGCCGCCAGAAGCATGGCCAGTTGCAGAAGAGGCAAATTGATCGACGAGCATCAGTTTTCCAAATGTTGTTTCTTGTTGGGAAGCCAAACAGGAGGCCGGAAAGATCCAAAATCGAGGAGACTATCCTCTGAGGGAAGTGGAACGGTAGCAGCAGGGAAGGGACATTTTCCAGAAACCCGGTTGCGTGAAGCAAGCCGCCAAGCCGCTCCAAGCGCCCAGACCTTGTCTTTGACTTGGGCCGGCATTGTCCTTCTGTGCGTCGGCCTTGGGGCAACGACGGGCCTCATCCAGAGTCTTGACTGGCCAGGGAGGGTTGCCGTTTCCAGTAGGATTTCGGGAGTCGTAGGAGAAGGGGGAGTGAAGTCTTACCGTAAGCCACTTCATTGAAGAAAGGTCTTCCGTCCCGTGTGGGTACTTCATTCGCCCAAGACCATGCCAGCTTTTGCTTGCATTCCTTGAATGAGACCATGTAAGACCGTTACTTGATTTCTTTTAGTAGCGGCTAGGGTAGATTCTTGCAACAGTCTGGCGATGCTTATGATACATTGCATGTGAAAGGTCTATGCCCGTTCAGCTTTTTCTTGCAGTACGCGATATATGAAGCTTCGCATTCTCCCGTTGCCCAGTGTTGTTTTCGAGGAAGGCACCCTCGCAAATTGAAGGTCGCAAAACGCAACAGCGTAAAATGAGACTTCAGCTGTGGGTATCCTCTGAGTATTTCCTGGTATTGGCAAGAAGAAGCACCAATTTGTATGAACGCAGAGGCCATTCCAGTTTTGCCATATGGTCAAGCCATAGCTTTATGTTAGTATCTCCTCCAGCAAGTCCGTGTTCATATGAAAGCATTGGCTGTTCTGGTCAGAATCGTGTGCAACAACTCGGTGCCAAACGAGAAGGTGCGCAGTCTTGGAGTGGGTCTCGTGCCTTGGGCAGAGTTATTCCGCCGTTTGTTTGCTCTTGGACCTTCAGGTTTCAAATCGCTAGACGCTGAAAGCCTATCAGGCTTGATCTTAAAGGGATGTGTGCTCCAGGGGTCATCGCGAGCTGTATGCGGACTTCCTTTTCACACGAGAACCTGCTTGTGACGGATCCTGTCACCTGTTACTCGAGGTGCAGGGTGCCAACAACTTTATCGGCAATTCGTTGGGGCCGCTGCTGCCACAAACGGTGCCTGGCCATTGAAGCTTGCTCTCTTGCTCTGTTATTTGCATCTGTTGGGCTTGGACCCGCCACATGTTTCAAGGACCCGAACTGAGGACGTGACTGCATGAGGTCATGTCTCAGGGATGTATAGGGACTGACCAGGCTGTTTTCTGAAGTTCAGGTCATGGAGATCTTCGTGGTATTTGCAGGAGCCACGGAAGCCCAAGCTTTGGTTTCTGGCGCGGGCCTCACTTGCAATGACGAATTTTTGAAAAGCTAGTTTCAGGACATTCTCCTCCGTCAGGGCATTGGAAGTGTGGAGGGGGGGACTCATATTGAGCTGTTCTGGCACTAAATGTTATGGCTTTCCAACATTATTTGGTTCTTGATGTGCGTTGCCGGCGTTGAGGTGCTGTAAGTATTGTTGGCGCAGCTCTTCTCGTCTTTGGATGTGTGACATCTGCTCTCGCCAGAGCGGGGACACTGGACAGCGAGCAACTGGTATGTTGCGAGCAATCTTTTTAGGACCTTTAGGGTTTCAGTGAGATGAATTGGGTTTTTCCTTGCTTCAAGAAGCAAGGTTGCAGTACATGGAGTCAACAACATCTCGGGTGTATATCTTTCATTCTTGTGCATAAAGCAAGAGCTCTGTAAGTTGCTTTGGAACTGAATGTCATCAGGGCCCCCTTCAGCCACTATGCAACATTCAATTGAATGCCCAGCTCAGGTCATGACCAAGGAGATGCCATGCCATGCTAGGATTACGAATTTGGATTCAAGGCGTTCTGGCCCTTCTAGCTATGTAGGTCTCACGAAGTGATGCCTTTTCAGAGAAGCTTTACTTCTCATATGCTGAGCTTTGGCTCAATAGCGACCTACCACAATCAAAGTGGTCAAAATAATCATTTCAAATTCCGTCGCCCTGAAAAATTGCACAAAGCTAGGGATGAGATATTGAAATTCTGGTTCTGTGCAGCAGACAGACCAACATACAGAGGGATTTGCAAATAATTTCATTATTTTTTTTCTGATAACTCGACATAATTTAGATTTGATTATATTCTTATGCATGATGCCTTCTATTGAATTAATATTTCTAATATTTATATCATTCTCATTCTCAATAATTATTTTTGATGAAATCTTATTAAGGGAATTCTCATAATTCCTATATTCTATTAAGATAATATTAGAAGGAGGAATGACCCTCATGATTATATATATCGAAAAAAATTGATTTTATTGAGATTTGCTTACATTCTATTAGATTTTATTATAGGAATTGGGCAATGATTTTAGATTATTGCCGTAGGTTATGGCACTGATTTTGCCTTAGAACGGATGGCAATACTGTCGATTCTACATCATTGGACTTCCATTCTTCTAAGGGACTTCCCCCGGATTTCCTATTACCACTGCCGCAAAATTGATATGGCTTTTTGAAACGAATCTCCACGGCACGGAGGGATTTTTGAAATATTTTTGAAGTCTTTTAGACCCCCTATAATATATATTGTAGATACGGGCCATTTTGAAAATTAGCTTCCGAGACCCATCTCGGCCTGAATACGATTTTATGGAATTGTGGGGTGCGCCGGAAGACACGCAATTTCAGAAATGGATTTTTAAATGATATTCATGATGCTGGTCTATTTGGCCTGCATTATCAATAGTACTGGGAGGTATTTCTATTATTTTGTGGCAAGTGTGGTAGTACTAAGTGAAAGGGCTATTTTGAGGTAAATAAGGTAGTTCCAGGGGGGGGGGCGCGCGCGCGTGCGCGCCCCCCCCCCCCCCTCGCCTCCTTCCCCGCGCATGCGCGCTGCAACGCTGCAAAGGCAGATAAAATTCTTGGTAAGATTTCTAGTCTCTAATATTATGAGGAACATGAATTTCTAGCCTCTAGCATTATGAGGAATATGAGGAAATGAGGAAGAAAAGAGGTAATATCTATAAAATTAAGCGCCTAGAACCAAACCCCAAATCTATATTTCCTAAATTCTAAACCTAAAATTTATCAAATAATATTTTGCCATTATCCCGGGGTCTTCTGGGAGGGATTCCACGAAAATGCGCTACCTGCGTTGCCCGCTTCTGGGCGCAACCCCTTAAATATTTCTCGAGAGTATGTATATTTTCGGAATATATGATTACGATTTTTCTTTTGAGATTCTCTCGCTCAAATAATTTTCATTCATAAAATTTGATTCATTTGATATCTATTTATAAAGATTCTCAAATACGATTAAGATATTAATCTAATATGCGAGAAGAAATATATATTCTTGGTAATTCGGATATATATATATTGATATGCTCAATCTTAATAAATTTATAGATTATATAATATATATTGATTTTCTATTCTCGAAAGGTTTGCTTTCGTATTCTCGAAATATAATATATTATATATATTGATAATTTTTGATTTATATTTTCAAAATAAAAGAATTCCTCAATAATACGACGCGGTCGCTTATAGTTATTTCGCTCGCTCGCGTGCGGCTTAGCTTTTCCGACTCACCTTTAAAATGCTTCTTAAGGACTCCCTAGGAGCTCGAAAATCTCGGAGATCTTAGAGCTCTCCAGAAAAGCTAGAGGCTTGATTTGGGAAATTTCCTTGCTTAGTTTGTTGCTGCCATGGCTGCCAGCTGGCACCGCGCTGAAATTCAAATAATCTTCGAGATTTTTCATGCGGGCGATGCGACCAAAAATCCCGGAGATATTTGGTCGCGCGGTCCTTGCTTCCGGAATGAATTTCCGCGTGATTTATATATGATATTTGAATGAATATTTAAAATAATATATTATTAGATTCTTTATTATTTTTCATCTTTAATTGATATCGAATCTTTCTCGAATAACGTAGATATATGATATCATAATTCTTGGAATCCATATATATATGCTACGTAATTTCGTTCAAATCGATATTATTTTCTATAGATAGGATTTCATAGAATTCGTCGTGATTTTCAGCTTTGGACATAAATAAATGGCTATTCTATCCTCCCAAGATTTATATTGAAAGGCCTTATATTATATAGACTTATGGTGAAGAAGATCAGATTCGCATCTGATATTGCTGAAAAGATTATGCAGAATATTTTTTTGCTATATTTATATCCGCTCAATTATTATTATAATATTCCAAGAATTTAGTCGCATTTCATTGAAGAAATTCGAAAAATTCTCAATTTTTGTATATGTCAAATATATCCTGAGATTTCAGTAAGATTCTCCTTGAAAAAAATACTAAAATCCGAGCAAATATCAAAAAAATCAAAGCGAATCAAATTCTAGAGGAAAAAATATTGCCAAAATCTGAAGAAATATATCTAGAATTTTATCATCATTTTTTATATCCTCAGATTTTGACGAAAAATATTATCAAATCCTGAGGTGATTTCAAATAAATCAAAATTTCTGATATCTCTAAATCGAAGATCTCCAAATTTCAATTTTTTCTATTATCTTTCAGATTTTGGCAATATTATATTTTTTAGATTGATTTTTTGATTTTTTATATCCCTTCAGATGTTGATAATGCTTTCCTTAAAATCTTATAAAAATCAGAGGAGGGGTCAAAATATCAAAATTCTAGTAACTAGGCTACTGGAAGCCTACAAAATTTCATCTTTATCATATTTCTGGCATTTTATGAGATTATGATAATATTTCAAAATATATCTTTGAATATTTGATTTTTGGATTTTCAATTTTCCTAGAAATTCAGGAATCCAAGAATCCAGGATATCGTTGTCAATCCTATTTGAATATAATACGGAATTCATAAGATCGCAATCAATTTTGAAATTCAGGCATAGAGGGGTCTGATATTTTGCTACTAATTGTAATTTGATGCAATAAATAATATATAAGATCGGAAATAATTTGAAAATCCAGGAATGCAAGAAATCAAGATTTGATTATCAATTTCAATTATATTTGCTAAGAAATTTATGAGGTCGAGAACGTCTTCGAAATTCAAGATTCTATCAATTCAAGATTTTGCTATTGACTCTAAATATATCTAAAAATGAATATAATAGTCGATAATAGATTCATATCATCAGGAATTAGAAATTTACATAATTGATTTTATATATTTTGATTTATAAATATATATCATAATATATTTCAAATAGAAAAGGAAAGAATAAATGATAGAGATCCTTCTATTCTCCTATTATAATTCCAAGATTCTAAATTTTCCTTCTGATTTCTTAGAAGATTTGAAAAGAAATGAATATATAGACCATATTTTCCTTAATTAGAATTCAAGGATTCCAAGATTTCTCTTTAATTCCTAATTAGATTTTAAAAGAAATATAGATAAAAAATATCAAAAGAGAATTATAAAATTCCCAGATTTCATTTTTGAATTATAATTGGAATTTAAAAAGAATTGATCAAATCAAATTCAATCTTCAAATATAGAATTATAGGAATCCAAGATTTCTCTTTAGATTATAATTAGATTATTTATAGATTATATCTAAGATAAAATCAATCTGCGTATATATAATTTCAAGATTTCAAATTTTATCTTTAATTTCTAATTTGAATTTCCAAGAAATATGAATAAAATCAAATCAGCTTTAAATATAGAATTAAAATATTCCCATTTTCTCTTGATTTTCTAATTGATTTTAGAAGGAATGGATATAAAATATATCCGCCTCTCTAAAAATTAGAATTCTAGAATTCATTATTCCATTTTGCTTTCGAATAAAATTTCAAGATAATTATTTATATGAAATAAGATCATCTTAAAAATCAATTTCCAAGATTTCTGCCTAATTCTTAATTAGATTTTAAAAGAAAATATATAAAATAAATCGATTGCCAAAATATAATTCCAAGATTCAATATTCTTATATATTTTCCTGATATATTTGAAAAGATATTAATATAAATTAAGAATTATATCTAAAATGATATTTCTATGATTTCAAGATTTCGCTTTAATCTCTAATTCAATTTTATATAGAATCTATATAAAATAAAATCATCTAAAATAATGGAATTATAGGATTCCAAATTTCTTCTTCAATTTCTAATTATATTTTAAAAGGAATAGATTCAAAGTAAATCTATCATCCAAAATCAAAATTCTAGAATTCCAAGATTGCTTTTATTTTCTGATAATGCTTTCTAATAATATATATAAAATATATCATCTCTATCATTAGAATTCCAGGATTTCGAGCTTTAATTCGTAATCGGATTTTAAAATCAATTGCTTTAAATCAAAATCGTTTCCAAGATTTGAATTCTAGGATTCCAGATTTCCAAGATTTCTATTTAATTCCCAATTAGATTTTAAATTGAATTTTTATGAAAGAAGATCTTCTCCAAAATTGGAATTCCCAGGATTTGAGAATTCTAGAATCGAAAAATCTTCTCATATAGATCTTGGGAAGGAGGGATATATATATATATTTTCTATATTTCTATTATATATTTTCGTCTTCCAATTGCTATGATTTATGAAATAGATATGATAATATCGATCGCTTAATTTGATTAGAATCCCGTCATCCTCTCATGAATCTCCTTTTTATGGAATATATAGGAATTTCAATATTCTTAGAAATTTCCCGGGCAAAATTCTATCATAGAATCTGAAAATTAAAAGATCTTTTGAAATAATTTTCGTATATTCAATAATTCCAATCTTCTTTCAAATTTCTATCACGATTTCTCATCTTGCATATTATCTTTTTAATAGATTTTGCTGATATTCGTCGTTTCATTTAGAAGATATATCAGATTTTCGGATATCAATTTCAGAGATTCTATATACGACTTAGGATATATAATTTTAGATATAGAATATGATTTCAGAATCTAAATCTAGCATAAATCTAGATATCAACCACAATTTACGAACTGCAACTTGCGCCTCGCGCATTTCATATAGGATATTCTAGAAATTCGAATACGTAATCTGATTTCAGAACTGCGATCGACTTCTCGTGCACAATTTCTTAGCTCTAGAAATATTAGAATATAAGATCTGAAAAGATATCTTTTAAAGGAATTCAATTTTTAGATTTAGATAGATATTATAATTTCGAATTTTCGGAATATTCTTACGTATATTTAATCAGATTTGGTAAGAAATATCAAGATATAATAAAAATATCTTTCTAGATATTTCGTCAATCGATTAGAATAAATATTCTTAGAATATTTCCCATTTAGAGGATTTATTGATAAAAGATATTCAAATTATCAATCATAGAATTTAGAATTTCTCAAGGCAAAGACGTTCCTATATCAACTATCCTAATCTTGAAGATCGTAACGTCTTCTGAAAATATGAGCTAGCTTTTGCCGCCGGAGATATCTAAAGATAATGAAGCGTTTTCTTCCCGGAGGAATAAATACAATTATTCATTTAAATATGCATCTTCTAATTTTTATTTATTGAGAATATAACGAAAATATCGTCATATAAAAGATTATCAAAACCATAATCCATTTTAGGATCCTTATTATAATATCAAATTTAATTTAAAAAGCTCAAAAAAAGATCATAATCTTAATTATCCTCCATATCATCTAGAATTTCTAGATATACAGAGAATGAAAAATATATATCAAAGATTTATTTCGAGAATCTTTTCCTCTTTTAATATATATATATTTATTTTTTCTCCATATTGAAATACGATCCTCTCTTTTGCGGATCCTAGAACGATTAATATCCATAATTCTAAAGATATTTATTAAATTTCATTATAGATATTTGAGAATTCATTCAAATCGAAGAGATATAGAATATTTCAGAATTATCAAATCTAATATTTTATTTATCTATCGATATCTTAATTTATATATTTTATATATATATATCTATATTTCCAATTTTTTTCTAGATAAAAAAAAAATAATATTTATTTATCTTTTTCTATTTTTTTATTCGTATTAATATTTTTGATATTCTTTTTTCATATTTCTTTATATCTATCATTAGATATTTCTATTTATCTAAATTCTTCGAATAATTTATATATTTTTCTTTTTCTATTATTCATTTCGATTAATTTATTGATTCCTATAAATCTATAGAAGAAGTTTCCTAGAAATCATTTTCTTTTAATATGATTTCATTTCAAATAATATTCTATTTCCCAAAGATAAAAAATAATAGAGAAAAAGAAAAAGAAAGAATAATCATATTCAATTAAGAGAGGGCTAAGAGTATCTACGAAGAAAAAAAATCATATCAAAAAAAATCAATACTTATCAGACGAATATTATCATTATATGTATTGATATCATATAGAAATTATCTTAATATCATAATTTCATTATAATATTATAGTTCGAAAAATATATAAATAAATTCCAATATATATATATGTAAATGAATTAATATGAATTCGTAATTATTATTCGATATTTCTATCTAAATCTCAATTAAAATTATATATATATATTCTTGTAGAATAATGCATATATAATTCGAAATATGAAGATCGATGAAATATATTAAAATAATGATGATAAGTTCGAGATAAAATAATTCTCATATCAATCTATTCTATATTATTATAATAAATCGATCGTAAAATATTTCATCAATTCTTATAGAAATAAGAATTCAAATCAAAAATATCTATCAATTTTCTACTTAATTCTTTGTATATATCATATTCCTCATCAATATCATCTAATATATATCATTTCCAAGAATAATACGAATCTTATTTCCTATAAAATGAATCAAATCTAGAAAGAAAGAATAAGAACAATAGAAAGAATTTTTCATTTATATAAAAGAAAATCTATATAATTCGATAAATAATATCATTAATATATATAATTAAGAAAAATGATAAATTATGAAATCTATTTCATATAATATCAAATCTATTCTTAGATAATTCATTATCATTATCGCCTCTCTTTATATCTACGAAATATTTGAAATTCAAGAATTCAGCGAAGAATAATCGACCTATATATATATATAGATATATATCTTCGTTTATCCTATATATATTTCCAATCTTCTATTTATCTCAATCAATATATTCCTCAATTCAATTAGATATTTCCTATCATTCGTTTTATTTTCATCAGAATTTCCGAGAAAACGAGACTATCAAAAAAAATATAGAATAAACATTTCGATTTCATTTAGATTTACGGAAAATTCAATTTTAAAATCTACCTCCGTATCCTCCGTATTCCATAGCTGAGAACAAATATTCATCGCATTAGAATATTTACATTCACTTACCTTATGATCTTTTTCATTGAACTCGCGACCCTTATCTCAAATGCAACAATTTCCTTCTTTTTTTCTATTTCAATTTCTAAATTCAGTTCTCTGAATTGAAAATATGTAAATTATATTGAGATCATAAATATATCGAAATTGAAAATGCAATTAAATATCATAATTCTGAATTCAATATCGAAATACTTGATTTCTCATCGTAATTCATATCGATCCTCGGATCGAAAATCAAGTTATCAATAGAAATATCAATCAAAATGCCAATGAATTCTCCCCCAAATCCAATATCCCTAGGAAATAAATCATGACGCATCGTCCGCATCCTAATCATATGTTTCTCTTGAGAATAGTTCGTCTAGCGCCCATCCAGAAAGCAAAAGTTCGCAACTCAAAAAGGGGTTCATCCTATTAGATATTTTCAGATTCACATCAGACCCCAGCCCGTATCTCTTTATAGAAATATTTCCGTATGGAAAATAGAGTTTCAAGTAGGCTTCATCCATCCATATACCATATGTTAAAGGAATGCCTGTGAAGGGTTCTCTTGCATGAGTCGTCCCTTTCCGGAGGAATGGTTCCAAAGGCGAGCCTACAATATTAAGTGATTAATAGAATCATTTTCTGTAGCCTCAAGAACCGCTTGAACATCTCGTCCGCATCCAGTTGCTGCGCTTCAGCAAGTGCGGCATGAAACCCTGCAGCAAGGTTAGAGCCCCTGGATTTAACTTAAACATGGTTCATGCTGCTTGGGACCCTACATAGTTCTTGAAGACTCACAGCCCAAAAGTGGGGCCTTGACAGAGTATGAGCAACATACAAAAGCATAAACATTTTGGATAACCATCAAAATACAATGCTTGATGGGTCGGGGCTTCCAAAGAAAACTTCAAGTGACAAAATTGCCCACGACTTGCTTTCTGCAAGCAGTTTGGCAAGAAACATCCCAAAACGAAATATCGGGTACTGCATGGAACTCCTTTCGCATGTTTGTTTAGGACACCGCCACAAAGCTGAGGAAACAAGAGTGTTCCACTCTAAATTCCAAGCGTATACCCAGGATGCTGAGCCCGGAGCCCTTATCTTGAACACATACTTCACGAACCCACTGTGACAACAAATCCTAGTTCCCTGGAATGAGTGCAGTGCCTCGGGACTTCTGGATCTTCTGCAAGGCTGCGAGGTCTTTTGTCGCCGCCCTGAGATCAGGTTCAGCATTCAGGGGCTTGGGGTCTCAGCGTTGACCGTTTTGGCATGCATGCCGTCTGGGCTTAGGCATGGTTTCTTTGGGGTAATACGTTACTTGTTGGATCTGATTAGGGTGGCGCCTCAAGCAAAACGGAGCCGCTGTAATTGAAATTGGGGGTCTGGGGAGGGTGGATTCTGAGCCCGTAGTGAAATCAGGCAGGAAGTCAATTAGGGAAGGGAATTGTTCACTGTAGTTTAGCTTTGTCGAGAACGATACGGGCTAAGGCCTGATAGAATAAGCGGTGTAGTGAGAAATCCGCGATTCCCTGGCATCAAAATCCAACTCAAGATCTTGAAGAAATGGAACCTGGCCTTGCAATTTAATGCCCCAGCCTTGAAAATCTCGACCTGTCTAAGTAGAGTCTAGCCTCACCATTCATTGCTTCTCCCTAATGATAATAGTCTCCCCCCTCTGATAAAAAAACGACCGGAATATCAATGATTGAAGATGGTCCGGTTGTGCAGGGCAAAATACGGACCTGTCCCTTTAACCGGAGAAAACCACTACTTCTGATGAATCAACATCACATGAGATTAAATGCCAATTTGAATCCCACACAATTTTAGCAACATGGAATAAAGACAGTACAGCCACTCATTCAATTGAGCACTAATGAAGAGAAGGTCAAAATCCAATTCACATCCAGTGAAATCCCATGAAACCACACCAAGTGAAACCTAAGTACAAGCCATGAGTTCAACGATACGTTGAACCAAAACTTAATCGCCTAAAGTAAGGGATCCATAGTCTTAATTGGATTCAAGTTAGATAGGTTGAGCTTAAGTTCCTTTATAAAAAGAAACACCGGAGATCCCAAGTGGCAACTCTCTTAAGTGCAGTCTTGGCTCCTTTTAAAATTATCTTCCAAGGTTTGCTGGGCTTCTGGGCCGAGTGGTAATTAGTCTTTACGGGAAGTTCTTATTCGTGGGAAAGGCAAAATTCTTGGCAAGAAAAACGTAAATTCTGGCCCTCTCCCAAATTGAATAGGGCGTACTGATTTTCTTTTCGAGAAGCTTTACTTCATTGGGAACCCCTGCGCTCATCAGGATTCAAAATTAAGACTCTTGTTGAGTTTTTTGGGGAACGCCACATGGTGTGAAGTGAATTCATGTCGTGTGGAATTCTGGTCGTGTTTCCTTTGCAAGAGAGGAACACAGGACGTTCTGCTTTCAAGGTTGGGGCTGTCAGGACATCAGTGTGTTCGGGTTTCATGACATGTGTCATGGTTCTGTGCTGAGACTTCAGAAGTTGCCTAGGATTGCAGCCATCGCTGTTGAAGGGTTTCCGGGCGTAAGGCCAAGCTTTGTCGACTCAAGCCGCATGGATGAACTTGCGAGCATTTAGATCTTGAGATTTGGCATACTGAGCATCCCAGAAGCATTTACAAGATATAACAATGCTCAAAGACTGCTAAGTGCTTCAAGTTAAAGTCCTCAGCCTGAAGCCAGGTGTCTGCAATGTTGTTCGGAGAGGACCAGCAGTTTGTCGACTGCGGTTGGGCTCGCAGAGGAGAGAATAATAGCCTCAGCAGCTCTCGGGCCTAGGCTTACCGATTACCAGGTGTAGAAAGCAAAGGAACACATCCACGTAGTAGGCCCCTATATAACCTTGAAAAATCCGATACTTTCCATTTCCTTTTGATTTCTGTATTCTTTCTTGACGACAAGCAAGTAGTCCTGCGAGGACCTCGAAAGAATTTCAACCCGCGTGTTCACACGGCCTTGTGACGCTAATGGTACGCTCTGCATGTCAGTCATAAGCAATGTAGGACTCAGAGCGAAGTTGAGAGGGTTGGATCGCTGAGAGCAAGGGAGTGCTGCGGGTAGGTGATGTTGGGCGTCAGGGTCAGCATCATCAGAGCACGTTTTGGGTTCAACTAGATGCATTCCGAAGTAATGCTAAAGAGATTATCGGATCCTGGCTCTACAGTGTGGGCATTTTTCTGACTTTCTTACCCTTGTGGCCTTTATCGCCATGTCAATTTATATGTTGGAACACGTGTAATCTCAAACTCGTCAGGCACCTACCAATCGTTCCGAGAAATCGGGCTTTAAAGGGGCTGCAACCCTTTGGTCAGGACAAACCCTCGTACGTGCTGAACTCGCAAACTTCCTAACCGCTCTAAAGGCCCACCCAAGCCTTGCCGCACCAATCCTAAGTTTGCGCCACTGGACAGAGTTCCAGTCCGCTGCCAAAGTTGCAGTACATGGCGTCGACCTGGCTGCTCAAGTCAGCCACAGTCAAGCTAACTATGAATAAAGAGCTTAAACCAAAGACTTGCGCAATCATTCGGCGAAATTTGTTTGTGGCCGCTCCAGGAGTTCTGCGGCAGGCGAACATGCACTTCATGACCAAGTGCTAGGTTTAGGAAAAGGCAGAGGCGCCAAGTCAACACAGCAACTCACAAGGTCAGAAGCGCATCCTTTTTTTCTGGCAGCATCTCGACAATCACTACATCTTTGAAGGCACGTGCCTTTGGGGAAGTGCTCCGATCTTGTACGCGTGTAGCTTCAAGGCGTAAATCGCAGCATGGAATCCAACTTGCAGACTAGAAGCTAAACTGCATGACCTGTCTGACAACAGGCAGGTAAGGCCAGGAGGAAGAATGAATGCTACCATTTGAAGATGCTGCTGGTGCATGGATGAGGAAGACCCCGAAAGAAACACGTCATTCATGACGATTTGAGACAACCGCATGTATTCCCGTTTTGTTCATCCAATGCAAGCAACTTGGAATCTACAAATCGAAATAAAACAGACTGTGCGAGCCGAACTGTGATCAGACTTCCTGCTGAAGGGAAGGCCCCTTGCTAAGAAATTCCCTACAAAGGGAGCCCAATGTTGCTTGCGATCAGAACTGAGGCAGCATCTGAGAATGAGATCGTCTTTGGCATGCGTGTCAAGTGGTCTTCCGGAACCAAGATGTACTCCGCATCACTTCCATTTCTCGTGACTTCGACTGCACCTTGTCACCCACCTTAACGCTTTCACCCACCGAGTCGAGGACTCCGGAAAAGTGCCATACGATGATATGCGGGAACTGAACGGGAAGGAACGCATATCATCAACCCGAACCTGATCAACCTCACCTTCTACAACCTGATATGTGTAAAACCTCCAGAATACCTGACCAACTCCAAAGCTGCACCCCGGGACACATAAGGTTTCTCATTTAGGACCGGCGGCGTTGGTCAGCTGATGTAGCTCGGGAGGCACTCGGAAATTCCTGAGTCAGGTTCGGGGTAGGGGTGAAGTCTTCTCGGTCAAGAGGGGAGGTCTATTTGTTGCGCAGTTGGTGTTTCGCGAATACCTGTGGGGTGAGGGCGGCTGTGTAGTCGAACTTCCCTCCAAAGAGGCTGCGCTGCAAGTATGTCAACGAAAATAACCACGGCTGTCACCAGCACCACCAACCATACCCAACTAAACCACCATGACAATTCAGAACAGCAACATCAGCAAACATTAGCAAACGCATTTGCTGGTACTCCCGGTTGAATCTTTAGGCAACCGTCTGTCAACAAGGCCATGAACTTGCAGCCACGTGCCTGAACTCTTGTCAAACCATACGCCCCGAGCTCATGATACTCAAGACTTGCGACTAATTGCAGCATTACTAGGCGACATTACCAGCAGCAAAGCAACTGCACACAAGCGCTCCGGCGTGTGCTGTGGTGCCAAAAAAGCAACACATGCCTCTCTGACATCCCAAGCAGCAAACCCAAAAGTCTCTCCAGACTCCACCAAAGCCTTGACAAACGGCCTGACCGCAAGTTGAAACTCCTCCCTCCTCTCACAAACTTATACATTGCTAGCATGGAACTCAATTAAGGCTCTTGAAGGCAACTTGCGTGAGAGGCAGATCCCAAAACCAGTAACCATAAATGCCAAGCAAGTCCTCTGCACAAAACCTAGGCATCTGAAACCTCTGCATCGAAAAGTTTGAAAACACTGGCAACGCCCCAAATCATCCTGGCCACCGCTGCTGCTGCGCGAGAAACCCAACTGCCTTCAGAGCCTTTGCTCGACGTGAAGCATTCTCTTCCTCGGCAGTGCATTTCGGATTCGCTCACTGTTGAGCTTAGGAGCTGAGACGGTCTTGTCATGCACCACAACTTAGGCCACAGAAGTGCAGCAACTTCTTGAGACTCTGACCCGCGCGCCCTGACCTGTTAACCCCCATTTTGGCACGCTCGTAATACAACCAACAAGACGAAAGCAGGGTTCGCCGACAAAGCAATATTTGTGTGGGTGTTGGAGCTGTGCACAAACCCGGCCAGGATGTTTGCAACATGTAGAAACATACATGTATCTGGGTTCAGCATCCGTATACCTCATCTACCATGGCTGACCCCAAACTACGCTTGAGCAACCAGGCTAACAACCCGTCTACCGTTCAACAAGCGACTGGTGGTCCGGAAACTGGAATCAAGGGCTCCAAATCCGCATCGGAAGCTCTCCAAAACTTGCGTCGAACCTAGAACTAGGCTACTTCCAGCATCTACACGGAACTCCAGATGTGCGCTCCGGAAATGTTGAGCCAATGCACCGCAATCCGGTCCGGAGGCTCTGTTTCAAAACACATCCCGGGCCCATCAGATTCCGCTTTGCAATCTGCAGGAAGATGAGGAAAGGAATCTAATGTGATCTAATATGCAGAAGCTCCACAAAGCCATGTTCTGGTTCAAAACGACTGAAAAGAGTCCAGGCTCTTTGCGTTGTTGCTTCGCCGCTTTGGCGGCAGTGTAAGCGGCTGAAGTCTTCGACCGCTGCTGTTGCAAAGCTTCTGCAGACATCCTGGGGCGCTTTTGATTGCCAAGGATTGCGCAAGGGCTCTAGTGATCCCGGCTTCCATGGGAGTCTGGAACTTCGAGCCGCGGGTGTCGCGCCTACAGAGTCGGGGCATAAGGTTCCACTTTCAGGTGCGAAGAAAAGGCACCTGGCAAGGATTTGATGCTCTCAAAGGACGTTGGGGATAAGAGAATGATTCTGCTCGCAGTTCAGGGACTGCGTTCCTTCAATCTTTCTGCAGTGCATGATGCCCGAAACTGAAGCCCTCCAAACCTTGCTCGCGGAGGCCCGAAACCCGAGCATATAGGAAGACATCCAAGAATAATTTTAATGTTGGAAACATCTGCAAATTGTTATGGAAAGGCCTTCGCAGCTAGGCTTCATCAAGGTTGAGCTTTCGTGTCGTGATCCAAATTGGCAACAACCTCCTGAGTCTTTGCCAGAGATGTGATCTAAAAAACATACTTTCTGGACTTCGCACCCCAAGATGTACACAGACGCGCACACACCAGCCAACACCCCCAAATGACGCACACTCTAGCCTATGAACGGCCGCAAGGCTGCCAAGCATCTTTTGCGACTCTTGGCACATGGCACGGACTTCGCGAAGCAGTGTGGCAGAATCAGCAGTTGACACCAAGGTCTTGACTCCTTTCAGGAGGCAGGGGTAAAGCACATTTGGTATGGGATCGGGGTTTGATGTTTTCTATTCTTTTGGCTTTCTTGCTTGCTTGACCTTGCTGTGGTTTGGGGCTCAGCGCTCAGGGTTGAGAACGTTAGCGTGTCGGTTAAGCTGTTGGAAACTAAATGATGATGTGACATGCCAACAAATCCACCTTTGAAACACATCCCCTTGCCCCGACGCCTTCAAAGACCTCAATGTGGACGGGATACTTTTCGAAACAATGAGTGCCGAACTGGTGCGCGGTCCTTGACCCTTTGCATGAACAAAAAGCTGAGGGGTGCCAAAAGCTAGGGCAATTTGTCAGTTCTTCATACATAGAGCGTCATCCAGGGGCCACAGCTCTATTCGGGTGGCCGAGCCCCTAATGCGACAGGATAGTCGTTCCAGTGTCTCTGCATTCTGAGTTTGCATTGCAATCTCGCTTGACAAAGAGCATAAGGGCATGCGTCTCCTGCACAAAGTCCTAATCCTGTGCGGTTAAGCGAAGGCCAGCTCTGCAAGCAGATTCTACACACCAGAATTTGTGAAGCCGAAGTCTTGTTCTTGTTGGCCTGATCGCACAAGCCCCGGCAGTTTCTTCACAAACATGGACAAGATTCGCTTGCGGCACTGCAGCACCCAACGGAGATCGGGTGTTCCTGCAGTTTAGGACTTTGGAATGAAAACGCCCAGAGGAGCAAATTTGGTGTACACGCTTATGAGCCGTTCGAAGTGGGGGTTGCAAAGGAACAACGAAGCCCTACACAACGCTGAGAATCCTCAAGTTCAGGCACAAGATTCTATGTCGATTCCTTGGGGATGTGTATCGACATTGGCTTCGAGGGAAAGGGACTTTACATTAAGGGGCAGAGGGATGGGATTCCAAACCGCGCACTTGCCTTTTACTTGGAATGTCGGTTGACTCTCCAATCTTCAGGCCTATACGCACAGCCAACCTATGCGCTGGACCTAGCAACCTACGGGCATGTACCCAGTAAGGGCCGAGGTTCTGAATAAACGAAAGAGCTTGTGCTTCTCGCCGGATTTGAAATACATTCGCAGTGAGAAGGTTAAAGTGGGAGCACGCCCTCCCTGTCGCTCGTGCTCCTTGACTGCTTGCATGGGTGAAGCCTAGCATCTTTTTTGGAGGAGTCTGCGATACTTGTTTAGCATTTGTCGGGAAGCCTACCGTATGCCCTTGGTCTAGAGCTACAACGTTTTCGCAAAGACTTAGAAACTCATGTGGCCAGAGGAGGAGACCTTGAGCATTTTTACCATGATTGGGCATTTTTAGGCTCATGAGGGACTTTCCTGTACCGCACTTTTCTTGCTTTCACCCAGGGGCAAGGCTGAGGGCTTGTGGTGCTGACCTTGTGAAATTCCCAAGCTCCGTCTTGAACCACAACCCGTCACCAACCTGACTTGGTGGTCGCAGGTATGTCGACGATTCATGTCACCGGTTCAACGCTCAGCCCGAACCAGGGTGATTGTTGACATTTCTTAAGCATGGGGTTACCTCTAAGTCTCCAACTCCCGCATGAAGTCAATGAAGCCTCTGAGTTAATCACCTTGCAAAAGGGGGCTTAGGGCTGGGGATTCAGGGTTAGGATGTAGGTCTGAAGAGCTGAAACCTTGAATTCCAGGCACCTGGAGGAGCGACTGAAGAGTTTCAGAAACAAGTGGATAATCGTCTGCGTGGTTCTGTCTGAAGATCTCCCTGACCAGCTGTTGAAACCTCAGTGGCGACTACAAAAGTGGTAGCCGTACTGTCATTAAGTACTGGCAAAGCAGCGTTTTCCACTGCTTCTACAGCCACAGCTACAACTGCTACTACAGCCGCAATTACAATTACTAAAGCGACAATCATTGTTGAATTCGATGTTGCCAATTATGGTAGAATGTATAGTGGATGTAGTAGTGGTGGTGGTGGTGGTGGTGGTGGTGGTGGTGGCGATGGTGGTGGTGGTGGTGGTGGTGCTGGTGGTGCTGGTGGTAGCAACAACAATATTAACAGTAGTGGTAATGGCAGCTGTGGTCTGGCTGTAGTAGCAAATGGCATTGAAGGGGAAGAAGCAGAGCTATGCTCGCCCGGGGCCTGTCGGGCAATTGTCCTATTGTGGTTACAGAAAAAATTGCATATAAATGCTTGAGCCGTGGGTCTAAAACAGTAGAAGATTGATGACGGGCCTGATTGAAAATGTAGGGTTGGGGATCCACCACCTCTTTGGCAAGATGTTGACTCTCTTGGCCACGAAGCATTTACATCCGAAGTGCCTGCAGATACTAGGCTTGAATGATGATGCTCAGAATATGAGACCTTCATTCCAGACAATGGCCTATTTCTATTTCGCAAATTTCCAGGGAATGTCAAGGGGCACTGTGCGGGGATCCTTGGAATTTTTGTGCGGTGTGGATGCTCCGCATGGGCTGCCGTCCACTTATGAATTTCATGCGCTTGCACTTCAAGAGCTCTTCTAAACAAGTCCCTTCACAAAAAAAACCTTTTGCAGCAAGAAGCATCTTCCACCGCACCTGAGAAGAATTCTCAAAAGCAGCACAGAAGTTAATTGACAAAAGATGGGCAAGCCCTGTACACGAGAGAAGCCTTGAACCGCTTCATGCCAAGCGAAGCTGGCTCTTACCTGGAAGACGTCTGCACACCTTTTTTCAGGACATTGATGACAAGCCCGGTGCACAACATGCAACTCCGTAGCCCATTCCTCAAATGTAATGTAATACAATGTCGCCTTCAAAGCAGCTTCATGAGAATGATGTGCCAATCGATTGCTTCTGCAAGGTTTGTCGATGAGCTGGCCACTTCGAGCCAATCAAAGCCTAAGTCTTCTTTTGCTGATTCCGGAAGTGATGGCAAGCAAACTGCATATGATGTTAAAGAAGACAGTAGACCATACCCCTTCCAAATGCAGGGAAGTCGGCCCTACATCACATCTGAATTTGCCAAATCTGCTGTAGTAGTATCGGATGGAAGTGCTTCTCGCCTCCCATGCCCCAACCCTGAGACTTTCTCAACTTTATCAAAGACGATAAAGCCATGTTTCGTGGTCTGCTGAAACCGGGGCATGTTTGGGAAATATGGGACATCTCAATACAAGAGCTGCACCAAGCAGCACATCATGAGGCAGAAGCTTTGCGCCGAAACCTGGCATTACGGAATGTGTGCCTTGTTTAGGCGCAGGATGGGTCTGCACGTGTTCTCTCTTGGATTGTGTTTGGCAGGCTTCGTATATGTGCTTCCTCTTCGTTCGCCGGGTTCAACTGCTTGTACAAGTGTGCTTTCGCATGCTACACTTGTAATCGGTTGCAGGTTTTCACGAATTGTTGATGGGCTTCGATGCTTAAGGACAGAACAATTTGTGCTGAGGGATGTGGACTCTCGATTTGAGCTTTGGGTTCGAAAGCGTGCAAGGATCCAAGGTCCCCAAAACAAATGTGATGGCAGGGAGGAGAATCTCGCAGTTTCCTTCTGCTTTCCTGTAATTTCTCGCCCAAATCTCTACACAAAGCAATACTGCGATGGCCATTCTTCAGATCTCTTGAAAACAGTCACAGTGTGGCTTGGCATCAGGAACTTGTTTAAGAGCGCCTCCCAAAAAAGAAAGTCCAAGTGCCTCCCAAAAGGTAATCAATTTCTTGGACTCGAGCACCTACAGACTTGAAGACCTCTAAATATGTGGCATGAGCTGCAATTTGTTCCTGGGACCCATATCTAAAAACCACCAAGAACCAGGATCCTACGTCCTTACATTCTTCAACATGCCATGACATCATGAGCTTCATACACCAGACAAAGCATTGTGAGCATTGTGCCTTTCGGATGTGTTTCTGCAGGCGTTGGCGATCCTTTTCACCGAGGTTGGCCTGGAGCAGCTAAAAGGTTCTGCCTGGGACTTGAACTGATGCAAGCACGTGAATGTAAGCCTGAGGAGCAAGGGTTTGATAGCTGTTTCCTTTGTGCCATTGTGCTTCGGACCTCTTTGCTGTAGGCTTTCAGGGCAAAAGTGCACCCCTGTTAGGCAGAGGCAACAGCACCAGTGCAGGCTCTTCCTACGTCAGCATGAATCAGTAGGCAGAGAAAGCACACAATTCCTTGAACAATTCTGGGAGGGCATGGTGTGCTTCAAAATCCCTTGCAGACTACCATCAAAATCCACGGAACGGATTTGGGAATCTTGACAATTCTGCATATTGCGTGCGTGTCCTCCTTACAGAAAGAAACAGGTCGAATCTTGCCGGCTTTGCAAAGATTTGCCAATGGCTCAAACTTTTGGGTTGCCTGCAAAACTCCCAGCCCTGACATTAGCTCCAGGGGTATGACAGGGTCCAGGGGTTTCGAAACTTGTGCTTTTGGCGGGTGCTTATCCTGCCACATAGTACTTGTGTTTGGCTTATACACATACCTACTGCCATTGCAAACCAGAAGCTGCTGACATGTCTAGGGGGGACCGCCCTGTAGCACCCGTCACAGACCACTGCCAGCTGCAAAGCTCTTTGGGCAAGGGGCTTAGAGGTTTCGGGTTGAAAGGGGATTCAATGAATGCGTCTGGTGTACCTTGACCTCGTATGGCAAGCAGAGATCCCTGATTTCCCACAAACAGAGGTCCCGAGCTTACAACGTAATCGACGGAAACATGCACGTGAACTACTCTGCAAATTAGCAACAGACTGAACCCATGGATTAGATGACTGTCATTAGTGGTCTGAAGAAAAAATGCGCGTATCCCACGTTTGTCAATTATCCTGAAGCCTTTCTCTGAACAAGGATGGCATAGGTGCGAAGCCCTCAATCCAGCTGATCCAAGAATGCAGTGTTTGCGGGAAAAGGAAGTGGCTTGAACGGACTTATCCTGATTCAAAACTCGATGCGCTAGCTGCTGTCAAAAAGATTCATGTGAGCTTCGTCAGATGTTGTCGCGGAAGGCCAACTGAACCCTTTTCAACCAACCCTTTCAGCAACTGCTGAAGCCGAGCTGAATTTGGACCTTTCTAACCTATGATGCTGATGCCTGACAACCTCAGGCCTGGTTGGAAGCATCGAGCAATGATTCCAAGCCAACCTTTCCTTGCTGTGAAGGCCCAGGATTGGGTTTCGGGGCCAGGCCCTGGAGCTTCTAGGTGCTGTTTGCTTCAGTGCCACTTATAACCATCAGAGCCCTTGCCGGCTGGTCTTGGAGACCTGAGGCATGATCTTACGTTTTGCGATGCGCCCCAAAAGTCTCTAATGTTGACTTCATATGAAGAATTACCCCTACATGTATACAATCCCGAGCCCGGAACACAATTATAACTACCCCCACAATTATAAATCCACCAAACGTGTTTCTTTTCTTTCGGGACAACGATCTTAATTAGATTTCAATCAATTCTAAATAGGCTTTCAAACGTACATGTCTAGCATTATTATTCCGGGGGCCTCCCGGGATGGAGATAGATCAATCGAGGGGGGGGAGGGGGGGTATTTATTAATACGAAGTCAACATTAGGCAAGATTCGAACGTCGTGTCTTCAACTAATATGATAAGAGTCTGTAGGGTACTTCGCTGGTTGTAATTGGGGTTTCTCCCTGCCTAGCACTAAAAGGAGTTCTCCGGGTCCCCTGGTTCTTCCAGACTCAGCATTGGGATCCGAAACCCGACCCAAGTAATTACCATCAAAATCTGAAGCTATGTCATGTGAATTGCAGCAGCGGCTTCTTCAAATTTGGTCATCAGTCCTTATGCGCCCTTCTTACACAAGGCTATCCTGGAACGCCCATCCCTCCAACCCCAGCGGCTGCACCCCGCCAAACTTAATTTTTCACAAACGAACCCTGCTAGACCCCTTCGTCTCAAAAACGAAATGAGCTTCATTGCCTGCTTCACTGCTAAAAGCCAGACAAATCCTGCAGCCATGGAAAAGCTTACGTTGCTGAATGACCTCATCTCTCATATGCGCGGGAGCTTCGCCCAGCCATGCGTGACGGCTTCCTCGGTCACGTTTCAATCAAAAAGGGGTCATCTTCACCAAATGCTTAAACAAGGCAATATGCAGGGAGTTGCACCACCCTCGTAAAGAATTGGTCGGTGTGTTTTCACCCAAGTTGGTGTGGAGAGGCTGACATGCACCCCAGACTTAGGAATGTACGGAACAAGCCGAAAGGAGCTGCATGACTGTCCAACCCTGTTCAGGCTCGCGGGCTTAAGCTCTCTAGGCACAAGTGGCCCGCTAGGCAATCGGAAATTTGTCAGAATTTCCGCTGCTGCTGCCGTTGCTGCTGCTGCTGCTGCCTCCATCACCATCACTGCCACCGCGACTACAATTTACCAGTTGTAGTCATAGTAAACAACAATATCAACATAAGAATGCCTTCGCTACATCTTCTTCTACTACTACTCTTCCACTTGATCACAGCCGGTCGGTCGAGCAGCTTGTGGACAGTTATGTAGTAGCTATTGAGCCCCAGCGCATCTGGAGCGCGTAAGGCCACGGTGAGGGGGAGCCGTGCTACGAATGGCTGATGAGAACCATCAGCAACACCAGCTTGGAGAACC
>CAJNIZ010004114.1:31838-53950 GCA_905231905.1 Symbiodinium pilosum
CCTGTAAAATACAGCATTCCGTGGCCCTCAGTAAAAATCACCGCCCACAACGAACCCGCGTAAACACACGAGCGCGTTGCCTACTACTACTACTACTACTGCTACTACTACTACTACTACTACTACTGCAACTACTGCAACTACTGCTACTACTGCTACTACTGCTACTACTACTACTACTGCTGTTACTGCTACTGCTACTGCTGCTGCTACTGCTGCTGCTGCTACTACTACTACTACTACTACTTACAACTATAACTACAACTGCTACACTGACTGAAAGCCATAAACAGCCAAGCAGCCAGGACATGCGCGTCCGCTGCTTTGCTGGCTTTGTCAGCTTCTCCCGCCAGCGATGCCTGCGGGCTGCTGCAATTGAAAAGGGCTGGTAAGGAGTGCCTCAAACAACTGCAAGCCCCGTATGCATATTGGGCTTACCACCAAGATTACAAGGGTTCCTCCTAGAAGGGTTGCACAGGAACTCGGTTGAGAAACTCCATCTATCGAACATACGAGGCTTTGTCGGGTTCACAGTTTAATCTCGCAGGATGCAAGCAAACTACGAGCACGAGGCTTGCGAGGGTTTGAGGATTGATGGCTCATGTCGACTTTCTATTGGGTGTGAGGGAACTGGCTTCAAGACTCTAGGGTCCGAACAGAAGGCAACGCGTTTATAGAGTTTATATTGGGAAAAGTAGGTGCTTGTAGACTGCACATTAATTTCAACAGTTGCCGTAAGTAGCTTCAAAACGCGGCCTGGTTCCTTTATGAACAGTCTAATTCTTGAACGGTCCCTCTTCCCACCTGTGGTGCTAACAGGTACCGCCACGATAGTTGCCAAGTGCTCAGCATCTGCCATGCCATGATCCAGCACCAGACAGGGCCAGGCATGGCTTGGCATCCTAGCCCAAGCAACTGTGCGTTCACAAAAGAAATCTCCGCGCATCAGAACTTGCGCGAAGCACACCATCAGGAAACACGCCACTTCATCTCAGAAAAGTTCTTCTCGCTTTTCAAAATGCAGATGCTAGCGAGTCTGCCCCAACAAAGGGTCGGATTCAAGGCATGTGTGGCAGAAATCTGATTACCATGTGTTCCAGAAACCAAGGAGACAAAGCCAATACTCCACAGACATCGCGGCGACGCAAGGCTTGACTACATGAGGACAGGCACAGCACATGCGGCCTGCCTGCATGCGCCTGCCGCAGAAAGACAGTCCTCCTATAGGGACATGCACATTTCACAGGCTGCCATGCCTGGAAATATACTCTTTTCCCTGGAGGATGACCCTGGAAAGGAATCGCCAGCTGCTCTCCTTGGCAAGATTTGATGCAGGAGCAAGTGCCATGTGTTTACAAAAGCTGTGTTGGGGATTGATTGAGGACTGTAAGATGTTCAACATGAATTTTGCTAGCAGGAGCTATCGCTTAAGAACATTCTGGCAGCAAAGTTGTGACGAGAAACATATCAATACTAAGGTTCCTGCAACAAAGCTTCGCCGGTGAAGTCATCGACTATGACAATATACACGCGATTGTAACCAATCGGAGAGGGAAAGCAAGGATCTCTAGACAGCAAACATCAACACTCCATGGTTGATAGCTTGAACCAAAGGAAAAACATGCGGGCAGCATGCTAAATTTCCTGGTCAGCCCCTTGTGCTCGCAACATCAGACGGCAACCAGTCGTAGCCTTGTCCCGACTTTTTGGGATACGCATCTCTTTCTCAAATTCGCATCCCTGGTCCAACTCTGTTGATAGTTGGGGACCCTTCCTTGTCTGTGGAAATGCCCAACCCCTGGAGCTTACATCCTGTCCAGTCTAGCAGCTTTGGCAATGGCTACCCAATCCTTGGCTGCTTGAAAGAAACAATTTTGTCTGCTTCAGCCACACCAGGTGGGTGAGATGTCAGGATCTCACATGTCCCCACAAGAACGGACCGGAACATGCTGCTTGCAACAGAAATGCTCCCTAAACACGGCTGGTTGTTCCTGGGGAAAACCATACAGTGACCCATGCATGAGCGCCTTGGACTCAATGTGCTTATTGTATATACTACATACATACGTACATACCTACCTGCATACATACACACATATAGACCTACATACGTGCATACGTACATATGTTCGTACGAACATACGTCCATACATACGTACATGCATACATGCACAGAAATAGACACATACCGCACACTCTGTGTACGTACATGAAACTTCGCCACCCAGTCTCCTCCTCCCCAACTTCCATCATTCGCTGCCACTCAGCATGGGCCCTGGCGTGAGGATTCAGTTTTGGGATTGTGGCTTGGGATCGTTCTTTCAATGACTCTCTGAAGATCTTCTAGTATGGCATACAGTAACAGATCTGGGCAGCTTCACCTACGTCAACATTCCCAAGACTTTGCCCTTTTTGTGGGGTGCTCTGAAATGTAATAGTAGTGAGCTGGAACTCACAAGGCGGACACAACGGCAAGTGTGTCCAACGACAGGGGCCCCCCAAATCGAGCCGCACCTCTCCGTCTCTTCTGGCAGCTCGGGCATGGCGTGCTTCGCCCACCTAGTGGCGGATTTAAGGCTATGAAGCGATTCTGAGTGTTCTGCAAGATTTTGAGTGGGATTGTCGCGGGTTCTATGGGGCTTGTGCGTGGGGGTTCTATGCACATGTTTGGGCAGAAGCACAAGGAGTCAAGAAGCAAAGGGCATCGTATCGATTAGCACAGCATGTGCAAGACAGCTCTTGTGGGACTGGCTGATCTTTTTGCGGCATAAGCCCTTTTAATCTCCAGGGCTAGGTGCAGAGTGCATGGCTTGAGTGAGAAGCAAAGCAGACTAAACAAAGCTTTCCCCGACGTTGTCATCGAAAGGTTGCCACGATAGGCATTCCCGAGCCCTGAGAAACTCCCACCACCTTCTCCCAAACACCCTCGCATGCCATCAAGCTCCGATAAATCAACCTGCCAGTCGACGGTTCTATATCCAGACGTGCCCGGCTGGCGGAGCCCCCGCCGTACCAGACCCCGAAAGCCCGAAACATCCGCGCGAAGCCAATGCAGCCCAGCCAGACAAATGGCCCCACGGAACCGTGGTTGGCCAAACCAAAAAATAATTGCGCTGCTGGCAAACGAACTAGCTTCCTGGCAAAACCTTGCTGTAAGGTAGCAGGTCAATGCTGTAGAATTTGCGCATCTCGGAAGAGAGCGTCGATGGGAAATCCATATCCGAGGTCGATATCGGCAAAGTTCATGCGCTCAGTATCGAATGAGTGAGTGAACTGATTTGAACAAGGGTGGTGGAGGGAAGCTGCAGCGCATGCTGGCTTCCCCAAGGACAAACTTTTGCAAACTGTATACACGTACAACAATGTGGCGGATACCATCGTGCGCTGTGACTTGCACCTGTTTGCTATCCTGGGGGCCTCCAAGCACAAAACGGAACCCCGATTCAAAGTCATATGGTCAAGGTAGGCTTCCAAAACAGGAACCCCTACATCTAGCAGCTGTGGAGGGTGAATGTAGTCCAAGCCTCATGTACCACATATCATCGCAAAAAACATACAGTAACACATCTTCGCTTCATGCTTTCGCATCTCAACCAAGCCGTCCGCCATCATGGCCGGACATGCATGTCAAAGCAACAAAACGAATCCCTCATCCCTGCAACTCTTGATTCAAAAGCGCCGCTTGCCTGATCCCCGGCGGAAAAAGGAGTACCAGCATAATTGGCGGTGGGCAGTGAGTAGTGTGTGGTCAATACTAGGTGCATTTAACACTGAGCTCTTAAAATGCGGTTCAACCAAACAACACAAAAAAAGTATAAGCAGTCATAGGTAACAGCCTCTACCCAGAGTAAAGAGTCTCCCCCGCAAATCTAGTTTTCATAGGGCCGTACGCTTGCCTCGAGCTGCCTTTGGACTGTTGATGCGCCTTTGCGCGAGCCTAAGCAATGGCTTTCGGCGCGATGAGGATTAATTTTGAGGCCAGGACTGTGCGAAGAGATGTTGCATCCTCCTGACAAATGTGGCACCCCAAAAGGGGCCCCTGAAAGACTTCTATGCTTGAACAGGGGCCTACGTGTCAAAGTGAAGGTTTCAAGATCTTACTACCATTATTATCAGTCATGATTAATGCCCGAATGGCCAAGGAAGCGGCCTAAACTTTCGTCTCCATGTCTTGCGAAAGCCAGGACATCCCAGCAGGATGTGCCTCGGGAACTGGTGCTGTTGATCTGGAGGATGTTGGTCTGGAATGTTTGGCAAGAGAGATGGCCAAAGCCTTCACAGTGACGAAGGTCCCTGCTCCAGAACCCACCAGCAACGTGATGATCTGTCACGCAGTGTAGCGCCGGGGACTAATGTGAAGCAGTGCCACCAGGCTCATAGGTCCAGCAACAGCTGCAATCCAATAGCCTCTTCTAAGAATAAATGATGATTAGGTAGGACGTTTCTCGATCCGCTCCAAATGCGTTGCCTCTGCTCAGAGCTGAGCATGGTTGCGTTCGGGGACGGCGAAAATGTTAAGCAAGCCCTGAAACAAGTGCAAGATACTTACACTTTGGCACCAAATGCCCATAGGAGTGGTCTTCGCAACCTTCAGGGTCGGTCCTGGGACCACAACGTTTTCCCGTCAACGCAAACGCTCTGAACGAAAGCTCCGCAAGCTAGACTGCCAAACTCTGACCCACGTAACGCAAGAACCTGCATGCTGCATTCCATGTTTGAAAATGCTAATCCTGAGCCTTGGGCAGGAAATCCAATGGAAAAGTCTACTCGCAATTTGTTCAGAAAACCACTCCTGATGTTTGATAATCCACTGATTCCACTATCTTCCGTTGGAGACAAACCAGAAGAGCCCCAAAAGACTAGCCGGAAAACTGAAAGAGTAATGTAAGCACAGCTGCCTCTTGGGATGGTTCCTCGGTTCACATCGCGGCTCAATGTTGTCCAAGGCATTAAATTAAAGGCGATATGCTTGGCCAGCCCTCTTGGATCGCCTGCTTTGCAAATCCTGTCACGGCTTGAAACAAGTGCAAGAAACTGCAGCACACAAGTTCCCTATACCAGGGTCCTTTCAAAAGAGCAGCAGAGTTGTTCAAAGCTCTATCAAATCCCAAGAAAGAATAGTCCTCAACATCTTTCAGAAATCCCCCTAGGCTCCCGACTCCCGGCTTTCTAAACGCTTCTTTCAAGATCTCAGGTTCCGGTGCCGGCGCCGGTGGCGGCTGCGGCTCAGCTCGTGTCGCTGGCGGTCGCCGGTCCTCCCGAAGACGATTTGAAAAAGGACAAAAAGGCAAAAACAGGGTATTACTTGGAATACAGCGTCCTGACTGTGTTCTCCGTCTGAGGACTGTAGATCCCAATGTTTTCAAGGGGTGTTTTGACGGCTCAGGGCTTCAGGCTCCTTGCCGTGTTGCATGGATGGGTAGAGGATTTCGGTCCGTCAGTGGCCTGGCTATTTGTTATCCCTATAGTATAGAGGGAAGGCGCTGCAAGAACAATTTGTTGCTAGGCTGGGCTATGCCCGGGACAGCAAGGCATGCTAAAACGGATTCACCGGCGTCCCCATCACCTACAACCTTGAAGCAACACATCTTAAGTGAGAAGGTAGGTTGGCCCGGATTGGCAACACACTCACAAACACAAAAGCAAAGCAGCAACTTGAAAATCAGAATCTTTCAGTATGAGCCCCCAAGCCCACATGGCTACCCTCAAAGCCAACACTATGCCTCCCCGAATCCTACCCCGATACTGGTTTGCAGCCACTCTGCCTCGGGCATTTCAGGCGCCGGCCGCTTGCGGACCTCAGGTGAAAGAAGTGCAGATCTCTTCGGGAACAAGCGCAACCATTTCTGAATCCCAAGTGCTTAGAAGCTCGCACCTCCAGCTCGACGCCTGTTTAAGTCAACTTTGAATATGCTGCGTTTCAAGAGGCGTGCTCTTGTTTAAGCTGCAAAGAATCCGTGCAAGGGTACTGCTACTGAAGTAGCTAAGTGTCGAGCAACTCTGCGCATTCATTCATTGGGGTACTGCAGACCTGGGTCCAGTGTTGATTCCAGGAAAACTACATAATCCGGACTTCAGAACTGAGGGTCTCTGGAATGCATATTGAATTATGCAAAAACGCTGACGCCTCCAGATCCCAGAGCAGAGTGTGAATGATCTTGTCAGTGTTTGTACAGGACCTCTGAATTCAGGTTTCTGGTCCCAGGCTATGAAATCATGAAACCTGAGCCCCAGGCAAGAGACCAGTTCGTAGGCTAAGGATAGGTATGCAGCTGCAATGCTATGATCATCTCTCCAAATTCGAGTCCAAACACTTGCCCTCACACTGAATAAGGATTCCCGTCCCAACAAGCATGGACTCTTGATGGTCAATTTCTGCTGCAGAAGGCCTGGACGGGCTTTGGTCTGGGGCAGGCATTGTTGATCTTGAGGCTCTTCTTTGCACACCCCGAATTCTGGACATGCAAGCCCACATTCTAGATCTTGGTCTCGTGTTTGGCCTAAGCCAAGAATCCGGACCTGGCCAAATGCTACAGCCTGTGCCTGAAGTGCAAACATCTGTTGTCCAGTTGCACGAAGCCCTACAGCCCTGGAGCTTTTGAAGCCACTGAAACAAAACCAGCTCACTTGCAGGCCGTCACGATCCCCACGCTTCTCCAGCCAGCCGTCGTACTTCTTCCTGGCACTGGTCCCCTTTTCTCGGGAACCCAGGTGGCACGCCAGCAAAGCCTGACCAAGCTACGACCCCCAATGTGAAGCCCGACCTGTTTTAGTGCAAACCTCGAATCATAGAGACTCTGCGCACTAAACCGGGTTCTTCAAACTCCAAGAACCTTGAACCGGCAAACGCACTTCCTCGCAGATGGGTCGGAGAGGACCTCGAAGGCGTTGATCAAATTGAGGAAAGACTCATGGTCTCCGCCTGTTTGGCATGCGAGGCTCTCACTGCCACAGTGCGCACCAGCAATCAAGCACGTCAACCTGGAAGAACATACTTCTCCCCACAAGGATGGTCGCTGCATTATAGAATACGTCAATAGCAGAAATACATATTAGCGAAGATGTAAAGCCTCATAAAACAGGTTGAAGACATTCAATTGCCAAGAAAGTGGCAGACTTGACTGCATCTTCACACCTGCACAGAGACGAATCACCAGCATGCATTGGAGCACCGCATCTTAACCACCGGACTTCCCACACAGGGGGCAAGGGTACTGCTGCACACTGCTGGCTGAACCTTCATTCTCAATGTCTACCCAGAGAAGGACATGAGTATCGGGCTCTCCATGAAGTTTTGCAAGCCTCGAATGATGCCTTCTGCCACAACCTTAACTTGTTTCTACTAGTTTTAGACAGAAAGCTAGAAATTCAACTGAGCATGTGAGCTACAGTCAATATTGCGTCATATAATCCATGGACATGGGTTCCTTACTGGGGGCTATAATAAGGATTATAATCAACTACAAGAGGGACCCCTATGTTCACTGCTAGAGGTCCCTTAATAGGACTAGTATGGACAGTAGACCATATACTAGCTGGGCTTTCTATGACAGCCTTGTGCACCTGCACACTGTTAATGCTTGAGCATTTGCAGAAGCTTTTGCCAGACAATGGGGCCTCTGCATTCCATTCGTAGACCCTTACCCTTGAGCTGCCGTGCCTTTATCTGGGTGTGTCTCCAGCGCCCGCTTCCGGTACGCGGCGCGAACCTTAGATGTCGCCCTTTCCCTCCTGGCAACACAAGGGACATGGATAATGCATGTCAAAAAATAATTAGGAGTCATCCTTCATTCCTGATGCACACCAACATGCTTGCTAGCCCCTGAGGTTTTAGAATTACAGCCAGGAATGAGAGCGCTGCTGTTGGCTTGGGTCAATGCACCGCCTTGAATTTCTGTAGCGTAGCAATCCCGCTGTTGGGGTCCGAAATAGAATGTCTTTTATACAGCTACTAAGCTGCTACGCCCTAGAGTCGTTCTTTTACTTAAGGCTTTAGCTACTAAAAAATGTATAGCTAGAATATCCGCAGTAAGAAGGAATATCTAACTTTCAGTGGCCACGTCAGCAACATGGACTGTAGAAAGTGGTTGATAGCTGCCGCAAACAAAAACCAAACCACTCCAGTTCGGGAATACGTAGCTCGAGGGCAATAAAACCAAGTCAACAATACCCAAAATGAGCTGGGCCTTCAACGCGGCGGTACTTCTGACCTACCGTTGAAACTTTACGTTTCAAACCTCTGAAATTCTGCTTTCGGGTTTGCCACAGGATTGGCTCACCTCCGAGTTGCATTTCAAGCCCCCGACCCTTACTTGCCCGCAGGAACCTATGCGAAGGTACTAAAGCACCAATCGCAAATCATGCAGTGCCAGGCGCTGCCAAACAACGTCACCGCAATCTCATTGAGGTTTAACTGCCTAGACAATCACTTCTGCATCTTAAGCTATATCTTTAACACGAAAGCATACATGGGCCCTTGACCCGGTCCCCGTAATCTAAGGATGGAATTCTAAAGTCGAATAGCCCTTCTCTAAACCAAAGACTCAAACCGTCTGGCCCCAAAAACATTGATCATCACAGGCGAGCTTTAACACAAAAGCACTTGACCCTCGGAGCCAGAGCCTTAAATGCTGACATGTCAGAGAAGCCTCGGACTCCGTGGAAGTGCGACGCACGCCCAGGGTTGTGTAAAGATTGATCCATTTTGCCGGCGCTGGCATAGGAAGCTTCAGTGAGATGTGTAGAGTCTGTGGGGTTTAAGGATTGGGGTGTGGGATTCAGGAACTACCTCGGTTCGCTGGATTAGGGTTGCAGGGTTTTCAATTTTGGGCTTACTTCTTTAGATTCAAGGTTTGTGGTGAGCAGCTTACATTCAGGATTCAGGAGGAAAGCTTTCGAACTTTAGGTTTAGACTTGGGCTTTTCAACGTCGGTGCCCTTGACACCACACATTCAAGACCAGCATCCTCTTTTTTTCATCTCTCGAAAAAGATGGTCACAGGCTTGAAGCATGCGCATTTGGAGATCAAGCTTGTTTGTAACTTTTGTGAGTTGGGATCCGGATCAATGGCTTAGGGTTTGAGGTTTTGGGTCGGGGGTTGGCATAGCGTGAATCGAGTCTGACGTCTTCAAAAGTATATGCCTCGGGAGTGGAAGGCTAAGCGTCGGCCTGCCACATTTCTAGATTTCAGGTCTGCGAGCCAAGACAGGCAGATGCAGGTCCCGAGTTGCAGGGATGTGTGTGCTGTGCACAGAGCCCTCCAATGCGCTTCTGCTTTGGGGATCTTGCGTGATGCTGCCTGATAGTGACTGACAGTTATTATGAATTTGGTCCCCGAAGGGCTCAGGTAAGGCGTGTCCGTTCGGAAAGGCCTAACACTTTCTTTCTATCATGGAGGTGTGCTTTCTTACAAACAATTCCAGTGCGACAGCGCCTCTCCAGAACAGCTATTAGCCGATCCCAACAATACCTGCTCTGCCATGACTATGCGCCGCTTCATCACGGATGCTCACCTAGTCTGGTCTCGATTTGCATCAGGAGAATTCCAACGGGCAGGATACTGGCCTGTCTGTGTTTGGCACGGGGAAAAGGAACAGCTAAGGAAGCAAGGAACCTGATGCATGGGCGTATGGTGGCTTTGATTTTTTCGACCGGGCGCTGGGATTGTAAAACCGAAAATTATGTGCAAAATCCTTGTTTGGGAGTCCTTGGGATGGTAATCCTGCCCTCGGCTAATCATGCCTAGTCCCCCGCTGGCAAGTCTTGCCACAAAGCGGACACGCCCTTGCTCCCAAAGATGAAAATTCCTGGTACATTCCAACTTGTTGAAGAATGGGCTCATTGTCAGGAGGGGCATGCAAACCATTCATAGTTTTTGCAAGCCTCATATGTGTTGCACCATGAGCAATGCACATCATTGGCTTACTTGCAGGCAACTCTATGGATGATATAGGTCCAGATGAAGGGCCTCGCATCGGCGTCCAATGCAGCCTGGTTGGGGATGGAGCGTCAACACAGCAGGCTTCCAGCCTCATGATTATCTCATAGCAAAGGATTCCTGTGCTGCTATAGCTATGCAGTAAGACTGCTGGACCTTCGTCTGGGGTCAGGCTACAAAACCTCAGAAGCCTTACTTTACACTTCTTTGAGCAATCAGTTCTTGGCTAGCCCCATGGAGCTTATTTTGGTGTCATTTCTACTTGGATGCTTAGGAACATATACTCTTACTCCCACAATGTCTGTCTTCAAGTTGTTCCTTCTTGGAACAGCAACATTTTTATCCATCTGCCGCGGGCCTCTTGTGTGTGAACAAGATTCGTGGGAACGTGGAACAACAACCCGCTTCGGGAATCAATTGCCTGAAATCTCAAGCTAAACAACTGTGCTCAGCGATGTGGGGCTCTGGGAGTTGACCTGCCCCGCTACCCACGATTATACCTTAAAACCTGTACAGCTCCATGTAACCAAAAAGCCTAATTACATCTGCAGCGGGTTGGTGGCCCATGTTGACATGCAAATCGAGACCTGTCGAATCTCGGAGGCTCTCGTGTGCCACGAATGACGGCTTGAAGATGATAAGAACTTTTCTGATCAGGCCTTCATGCTTTAGCCAAGTGTTGATTTCACTTTCATCGTGCGAAATCCTCAGCCCGAAGCCAACATGCATATGAAGCCTGAACCTTGACAGGCCATGTCTTCAGCTGACCAATGAACCTACAAACAAAGCAAAGTTGGAGCATCACTCTTAGCCTGGTGCCCGCAACGCCGGAACAAGACCTATTAGGTTGCATGGAGGGCTAGCCAAGCATGCTTAGGTGTACGCTGTAATGAGTTCAAGGGGAACCGGTACTTGAACAGGTGACTGTTTGTTTCCTGCCACTTCAAGACGAGGCAATACCTTTACAAAAGGGCCTGTGCATGATCATGGGAACAGGAGATCACAATTGTTTTGCTTGACCCGTTCACCCCCCATGGGTTAAAGGACCGTCCTTCCACCACATGATTTGCAATAGTTCAACTCCCAAATCTTTCACCGAGAAGATTGGTTGACTTCTTGTTAGTGTGCTGCCTGTAGCTGTTGCTTGTGCTGGAGTTGGACTTGCCACTCTTCAGGGCCCCGAGTTCAGAGGGTATGGATTTCTGCGCGGACTTGGGTGCTTCGAGGAAGGTTCCATGACCAATCTTGAATCGGATAGATTCTTAACCCTTTCTGGGTTTGGATTCTCGATCCCTTCACCCTAAAGTCTTGGTGCTACTTTCAAGACTCTGGGCAGTTTAGATTTCCGGTTGAGCCTCTCGGTAAAGGCCCGCACAAGAGCAGTGATTCGTGACATCATCAAGACTATTTTTGTGCTGTCAAGTCATGCCTTTGGAACTACCACGAGGAACTACGGACTATTCTTGCTGGCCTACTGCATCCAGGCGCCAAGCCTGCTTATTTCAGCCTCAGTCCAGCTTTACCTATGCAACCTTGAAACCCTTACACTTCATCTGTGAATCCTTTAGGTCCTGAGGATCTAAATGTTATTAATCAGGGCTCAATTGAAGCTCAGGTGCTCCACCAAATCTTTCAATCATGAATCGCTGCTCACGTGGACATCATTAGAGGCAGAGGATGTCGCCTTTGGCGGCCCTCCCGCATTCCGAGCTGATATGACTCGGCATCTTTTTCATGGGCAATTCTCAAGTCTGCAGGCAGACGCTCTTGTCTTCAAAATTTTCGTCACAAAGCAAGTGTAACTCCACCACAAGTTTGCCACATGAATGCTACTTGGTAGAATCCTGAACGAAATTCACCGAAATTTTACTCTCGATCTTAGGCAGCGGAGACTACAGTCCGCCGACCCTTCGGGGCACTTTGCATGCTTAGAGACGCAGGAGGTAGGAGGGATACGCCCGCTGTATTTTCTTTCGGAGCCCACATTAAAGGTAGCTAGCTGACAGCCGACTTTCCAGCCAATGTGAGCAAGGTTCTGTGAGAATCCAAGATTTTTTTGAGGGGGGATTTGGCCCAGGGGCATTGCCTGATTTCTCCCCAACTCTTCCTACTGCTACCGGCCGTCGCATCTTGTCTTTCATGAGCATTCGTTTAAAGTGCAGGCGTTCCTCGGCCAAGCTGTGCACGGGCTATCTGCACAACAAGAAAAACTATGACTGTGATATCGACCGCAAAGGACTTGTGATACATACTGGGTGGATATTGGCTCTGTAAAGCTTAGGAGTCCTTCTTCGAAAAAGACTCAGGAAACTCTGGTACATTTCCTACGTGCTTGATCCACAAAGACGTACTTGCAACAACTGGAGATAACAGCGCAGGCAAAGGCATTGGCTTTAGTTGGATATGCTGCCGTCCTGCCAGGAGAAACTACGCCCATGCCTTTAACAGGCCTTAGCTTCATCTGAGCAACCCCTACACCCTTAGGAACTGCCCAAAGACCGACTCATTTGGCTCCTGTCGCTCTTGTCTGAGACCAAGCCGGGCAGCGGCAGGTTGGGCGCCTGCTCTGGGGCCAAACTGAACATTAATACTTTGAGGAGCTAGGCTTCAGGCAAGGATGCTCAGGGAAGGGTGCACTTGAACTTTCTGGCTCTTTCGTGTTAGCTTCAAAACTTCACTCGTGGAACTTGAGCAAATAGCTATTGTAGAGTCCCATCCTGCTGAAAGCAGCGAATTTAAATTTTCATGTTGATTTAGGGAAGAGTGCAGGGTGGGTTCAAGACTGTAGGGGTTTGACGGCTTTGAAGGCCATGACTTTTGGGTCTTCCGAAAATGATTAAAGCAGTGCGGGAAGTCCAAACTTCGGTTTCTATGCCAGACGCCAGCCGAGCGTGCTTGATACCTGCAAGCCTAAAACCTCATCCTCCAAACCTAAACCCCATATCTTGTAGCCCCGACCTCAAGCCTTGAATCTACAAATGCCTTCCAGTATTATTCAGTTTCAACAGGGACGCCCCCTTGTAGTCATAACAGTGCTTACCATTGCAAACGCAGTAGGAATAACATCTGGAACAGCAAGCATACTCGCGATACCAATTAGCTGGCAAATCCAACAGTACGGCAAGCAATGTGCACTCAAATCCTGGTCCGTTTTCCGGGCTTGCTGGGTGAACTCCAAAAAGGGCCCATCGTTCTGCGAAACCCCTGTGTCACTACAACCGGAGGCCTGAACGTCGAGCACAGGCGGTGGCTTGCTGGTAGATCTTAGGGTGACGCCTAGCTTTCATGCTGCTTCCGGTTTCAATTTGAAGGATGAAGGCTTGGATTTCAGGTTCAGTTCTCAAAGCCTAGGATTTTGAACTCCAGGCCTATACTGTTTTGGAGGTATACGCCCTGGACCCCGTACTCTTGTAATGCGCAGTTTGCCAGAGATGCCCATAGATCAAAGGATTCAGTGTGCACGAAGCCAAGATATGAAAGGTACTGGAAGCAGACCAAGGGCTTACTTGTGAGCAATTCCAACAAATGATAGTCCCGAATGAGCCTAGGCCAAGGTGCTGGCCTGTTGTCCTATCTAATTCCGGGACACAGCTCCAAAACCTTGAGACTTGTATTTTACATCCTGACCCTACAGCTCAGAGCTCTGAGCTTCATTTGCCAGGAACCTAAGCCTTGAAAGCCAGACTAATAGTAGCGCTTTGGATAAGCTGCTTCGGGTCGTGGAGGTGGAGTTGCGTGCCATCTTCTTCTCCCGGCGCCGGAGCCGGCGACGCGCCTCTTCCGCGGCATTTTCAGGGTATGTAAGGGGCTCTTCTTGCAGAATGTAAGCTTTGGTGCAGGCTTATATATATATATGTATGTATGACCCTTGTGGAAGTTTCTCGTCATCTAGATCTGCCTCGGCTAATGCTGCTGCACCTGACGGCACTGTTGCTGCTGTTGCTGCTGGCGCTGCTGCTACAACTACTCCTGCGGCTGCTCCTGCTGCAGCAGCACGATGCCGATGACAATGCTTTTCACTCCTCTTGACTCCACTGCAGCTGTCCAAACCTCTAAACGCCTGTTAACGAATGCAGTGTTCTGAAGAATACTCCTCGCTTTCTTGGAAGGGTGCTGACCTCCGCATAGATTCCACGGCGCACTGCCAACCAGATCGTATATCGCCGGACCTGACAAGTTTAAGCATCCATCCACGACCCTTGAAGAGCCTTGACTCTCAATCCTACGCCACAAAGCCTCAATTCTCAATTCTGCAGCTGCTGAGCCTGCTTGGGGCTGGAATGAGGATTGGAGCAGGAGAGTGCAGCAATTTAGGGTTTTCTTGGACCACTGACGAAGGAATCCCAGGCCCCCAACCCCAGAAAGCTCCAAAAACCAGGACTTACATGCAAGCAAGCCCTATACACACCATAAACCCCAAGATCCTCCTCCTCGTCGTCCTCCTCCTTCTTCTGTTTTACTTCTTCTGCTCTTCTCGTGCTGTGGCTGCAACTTCCATGCTGGCCCACACTCTTTGTGTTTCTTTGGATTTTGTGCTGCCTGGCTTTGGATAAGATTCGTAGCGGCACATCTTTGCAAATCGTTTTCCATCTTACGGAGGCCCTTAGGAAGGTGTTTCTGTTGACCATTTTGCCTTGACCATCCATGTTGAGTTATTTTTAGATTTCAAAGGCAGTGCGTTAGGGACAAAAGTGTTGGGAGTGAGTCCCAGGGTTGAGAAACCATTCACATTCACTTGTGAATTCTCAAATTTCTGTCATCCCCATGCAAATGCAAAAATCACTTTCCTTTAGTTGCATGCTCAGAGGCGATCTCCCAAAGCTCTGGGCAGGACTGCCTCCGACGCTGCAGGACCTGCGCAGACTCAACTCAAACGTGCTTATAAGGGTAAGAGCGGGGGTGGCTACATCGTGGCATCGTGGTTGGGGTCAAGGGTCGGATTAAGGGATGCAGGGTGTATGGACAGCCCGACCTTGCGCAAAGGCTGAGAAGGCTGAATCGAACACGTTCTCTGTCTCTTAATGCGCCGCTATATCATTAGGCATTGCGCTTCTTCGCTCGGAGAAGATCCTCTCTAGGATGGTGAGTAACCCAACGAAACAGCACGCCTGCATGAAATCATTGTGCGTGAGCGAAAGGACCTCACAGTAAGTTAGCGCATAGCCGGTCTGCGCACGGATGAGAGAGACATCCGACAATACGAAGTCCTCTCCCCAGACTTCTCCTCAGCAGTATGGTCACAGCGTTCATTGTGGAAGGGCCGGGCTGAACCTTTAGGGCGTTTAGGCTTGGGGCGACAAGTCTTCCGAACGAACTTTTCTGTGCATCTTTTGTACTTACAGCTGTCAGTTCTGGCTGTCTTGCTCACACCTGTAGAGCAGTAAAGCTCCTTGGAAAGGGATTTAGGGTGTCGGGTTGCCAACCTTGCAGAGGATGTTGCAGCTTGGGCCAGCGGTTGAAGAATTTACTTGGTGCCCTGCTTAACTTGCCCCGGGGGAGAAATTTTCGTATCCAAAAGAGCTCCCCAGACTTTCCAGGAAAATTGCTGATTCGCACGCTCTTTTGATTTGAAAGGGCCTGTGGGAGCGCTGGAGCTTGTTTCTGCAGCTGTTGAAGACCAGATCTTTGTGCGGAGGCCTCGGGTCAGGGGCTTTCTGTCTGTGTAAGCTTTGAATGTATGAGGCTATCTCAAGAACCTCACAATACCAAGTTTTACCAGATTATGCTTATACAGTTCAAAGAAGCTGAATCGTACATGGATGAAAGCTCATGGAAGATGTGCCAACTGATTGCGCTGAGTGAATGAAAATGCTGATGAACATGCTGAATGACTCAGTATGGGCTCTGATCTGAATTATAGTACAGGGCCAATACAGTCCTACAGAATGGTTCCGGCATCCTCGCTTCCAGCAGATTAAAAATTCCAACGACCTCAAGTCTGGACCAAATCGTTGAGTGGTTACTTCCATGCGCAAAGTAGCCAGCATATCGGGCTGTCAGGAAAAGCCGCTTTCCAAAGCTTTGCGGAGAGAGGCTCGCTACTCTGTGCGCGTTGACTTTTGAGGACCCAGCCAAGAGCCTTGGTGTTGAGGCCTCCTCGTTTTGGTTTCGAGCTCTGGGCTCTGCAGCAAAGAGTGTCGCATTGGAGAGGGCTCTCTCCACTACAAACCCCAGGATACGCTGAACCCAAACTGAATGGCTGTACTTTTAGGAGAACGCGCTGCCTTCTGATGCTGTTCATATTAAGTTAGTTAAGCCATTCACTGCAAATTGTTTCGGCGAAGTAAGGAACACACATCCTCATCTTGGTCAATCAACCCTAAAGGCCAGTTGCCAAGTCTCCCGGTGCTTTGAAACCGTACTTGCGAGAGGCATCGTTGATGAACAAATTACCTTTTGGTCAAGTTCATGACTAGACTTTTTTGTGGAAGGTACGGATTTCAAAGGAAGTGCCCCCAAGAATGGCTGACGCCCAACTTTTGTGAACACCTACCTCACGTAGATGCAGTGGATGCCTGATATGGAAGCTCCGCAGGATACAGACAGTATGGGTAATCACGGGATCTCTTCCTGCGACCGTTGGCTTTCAAAATCAGGCTCCGTGTTAAAAGGCCTCGTCAAACTGGACTCAGGTCATACCGCATTGCACCCCATGTGTTCCCCAGCTTAGGCAGCTTGGACAGTCACAAAGGCGCATTTGTCAAGAATGATCTTTCTATCTGTTTTAATGACTTAATGGCTTCAGACTTCCGAGAGACGCTGGCCCCTTCAAAGAAACTTGGATTTGTGCCTTTGCTTGGCAGGGTCTGGGATCAGGTTCTTGCACTTTAACGGTTTTGGCCCCTGACTTCCTAAACGCGCCGACTCCACACTCTGAATTCAACAGCCTCCACGTCACAACACCAAAGGCAAGGACTCTCAATCGCCAAGGGAGATCTCGCCCAAACAGCGCCGACTGCTAGAAGAATGAACAATCATCCATAATTATCAAAGTAACAAAGCCCTCTCCAAAGGTTCCCACAACGCGTTAGACCAGAACAAACAAGCTTTCAAGACTTCCCAAGGTTGCTCTTGTGGCAAAACACAGCCAGCATTCCTCGGGAAAGGATGAAAAGGACCTGCAAGCGCAAGGACCCCCGCCAAAGAAAGCCGTGGACTTTACAGGTTGTGGAAAAATTCGTTTACTTCAAGCTATTGGGAATGAAGGAGGCGTGAGAGCATGTTACAGGAATCCGAGCCATTTTGAGCAGCACTACTGAATAAAGCTATATTTAATGAGCTGACTGCGAAAGACAATGCGAGCCCTTAAAGTAGATGTGCCCCAACCTGCAAAGCGAGAAACCAAGATGGCCCTATCCCGCTCTTCTCAACCCACAGCCTCTGGTTAAACCTCAGAGGCTCAAGGAGCCTCCTCACTCTCGTCGAAACTTGTCTCCCCCAGTGAACATTTCGAGGAGAAGCGTGAGATGATGCATGCTAGAAACCTTGAAGCCGCACCATCAAGCATGTCTTCTGACTTCTTTACGTCCTCTCGCAGGATATGTCTAGATATCCTAGTCCCGCTAAGAACCCCGGGCAGCCTGCATATTGTCAAAACTCTCTTCCTGTGCAAATGCTTGAAGCTGGAGCTTCTTGGAAATGTCGGCCACGCACGCCTCCTTGGATCAGGTCAAGATAGTTGCCCAAAGTTTGACAGGACCTCATGGACCTACAATGGGAGAGCATCAGCAGATTGCACTGAGTACCACCAACCTGCGTGTCTTAGGGCTTTGCGGAAGCAGGTCAAGGGCTTGTGTCGTTGAGCATGACTAAATCCGATAGTGATGTACCCTGTCAGACTCAGAAAAGTCTGGACAAAATGACCATCATGGGTAACCTGCCACATGGATTTAGAGGTTGAGGGCTCGCACTCAGAATTCAAAGCTCCCAACAAATCCGAGAAACAAAAAAGAAAAACAAAAAAGGTGCAGAAAAGCATCCTCGGGCCCCGTGTAGCGATCTAGACTCTCCAGCTGCTGTATGTGGGTGATGAACTGCTTGAAGAAAGGCACCTGAGGCAGTGTTGGGGCTTACTCGAGCTTGTTAGGAACTTTAATCTTCTCCACTTCAGACTAGCTCCAGGCCTGATACAGGGATTGCTGGTATGCTGGGCCTGAAGCCTCCAGATTGCGACGTCTTCTGGATTTCAAGATTTATGCTTGGCGTCTCAGGGTGCACTGGTTTGACTGTGGGCACTTGCAAGAGGTTCTGAGTGTGAGACTACGACTTAGAGAGCGCAAGCGTCAAGCCTTCCAGCTGCGTTCTGCCTTCTACCTGTTTCTGCAGGGCCTTTGGTAACTCCCATCAGACATGAATCCACGCAGAACCTTCTTCAGCAAGTCACAGCCTTTTGGATAAAGTGAGCCTCCTAGGCCACAACTTCCGTCAGCGAAAGCTGCTCCCCATTCACACCCACATCCCAACCTCAAAGTCAATGGCCCAGCCTTCTGAAGCCAGACGCCGTTGATGGCGATGCAGGCTTCAGCTCGAAGCTGAGGGCTCATCCGCTCCATCAAAGCTTGCCTCTCCTTGGACTTTTGATTTTGATTTCTTTGGGTCGCTGTTGGGGCGCCTGTTGACAGTGAAAGCTAATTACAGGCGATGCATTTGGAGAGGTGAGGCTGGCGCGGCTTGGGATATGACGACACAAAATGAGGAATCCCTAGCATCCCTTCATGGCAGAATTCCCTGCAATCCACACTGAACCGATCCTTAAAAACACGCACTTTGAAATAGCCAAGGCTCTTTGAACACTGACTGATACCTGTTGCGAAGCTCACGGCTTAGTAGTATCAGGCTGGAATCCTAAACCCGACAACTAGACGGTGCTGAGCTCTGTTTTGACGATGATTGCGGCATCTGGTTCAGGGATCTTTGCAAGAGCTTCTGTCCGAGATGAAGCCGTGAGTTGTCCGAGCGAATGAGGATGCATGCTTCTAGGAAGGCAGGTCAGGGATCATGGGAGCTGTGATGCTTCGACCTTCTGTGTTGGAGTTTGGAGCTCCGGATGAATTCCGGCTTTTCGATGAGGTCGGGACGGTCTTCTCGAACCGTCACGCGAAATTCCACATGCGCTTAACCCGCAGACGCGTGTTCTACAAACGCTAAAGCTCACAGGTAGATCTCCGTTTCTGTACACTGCATGGTAGCATCGGTAAACTGCGCCTGTTTTGCAGGAAGTAGCGCCGGAGCCGACATTGCAAGTCCTGGCGGTAGATGCTGCAGTCAACACTCTTAATTTACACGATATGTCCAAGCAAGTTTCACATCCACAGCACACTGCGCGACCCTCCAGCACATATATCCTTTCGAGTAGAACGCGCTACCACACTTGCAGAATGTGCAAGGCAGGGGAGGAAGCCTGCAGTATTGTCATCAATTGCAAGCCTAGGGATCCTGGTAGAGTTTAGGTCGAGTAAGGCCCCTTGTTTCAGAAATTATTGTGTCCCAAAACCTGTGCATACTTGTCAGAAGGAAGGGGCCCCGAAACCTTGTAAGCATCCTTAATATCTTTAATCCTCACGATCCAAAGTCTCCCCATTCACTCCGGCCCTTCACCCGTGACACCTTACGAATGCTGAGGGCATTGAACATCACTACATTACATTACCCAACAGCATGCCCGACTCAACCTCCTAAGCACCTCAACAGCGCTTAAGGTGCTTAAACATGTCTACTCATCCAAAGAAGCCCTGAAATCCCTGTGGTCCGGCTCCAAACCTTGGTCTCCCATCATCCTCAGCTTTCAAAGCCGTGAAGGGGCCATGCGCCAAAAAATGACCGTCCCTGTATGCCCCTAGCGTCTCTAGGATAGGACCCCCCCACGTAGTGACCAAATTGCTGAATGATACCCACGCTTATGGATCTGAGGAGGGCTTGGGGTGCATGGTAATGGGGCAGGGATGATGGTTTGGTTCAATTGGAATCTAAGTCCCGGTGGGCCCCCTTTACCTCGGTGTTGCCTGACACAGCCACGCGTCGTGTTTAGCCGGTGCATCCGCTGTCGGAATTCCTGGCTCACTGCAGCGAGGTTTGAGCTTGGGGATCCAATGCGCCATCTCTTTTCATTCTCCTCCAGCAGCAACAGCCCAGAACCTCCAGAACCCGCGATTGAGGAACAACATCATGGGGCCTAGAGAAGAGGCCAGGCTCAAGGCTCCAATTGTCGAAAAGGGTTCAGGGTTTCGTCTAGACCTTCCTATGCCCAATCGCTGCTATGGTGTGGTGCTATTACATCATAATGCTCAATGACGCGGGTCCTGGCTCTCATGGGTCAGGTCATCCACGATAGCACCAACCTCTCCAATGATGTAGGCCCAAGCAAGGCCAGATATCCTTGGCACCATTTTGTATGCGAGTTTAAGCCACCAGCAGTAGGAAAAGGCTTGATGAACAAGACCCACAACCAAGACAAGAGTCAGCACAATCACAGCGCCGACAATCCGCTCCAGGATATTCTGCGGGGCGATGTCGCCATAGCCAACAGAAGTGACAGTGTAGGCACCTGTACTGCAGGCTTCATCAGAAATCGCAACCCTGCTTCTGAGTCCATATACCGCTCCACAAGGATTTCATGGGAGAGTTTTCAGTGTATGTGCCGGACCCTGGGGGCCCGTTTGCTGGTTGTCTTGCCTTACAGATCCTACCTTTTCAGCTTTAGGATCCAGGTATTCCAGAAACATAAGTGAAGATACCACCGTCTTGTCTCCAGTTGAGTCCATGGACATGCTCAAGACGTTTGGGCGGTGGCCTTGTGAGGGCAAAAACTGCCCACATGACCTGTGCATCTGAAATGTTAAGCAGTATGGCAATTGACTGCTGTTGGGCCTTTACAGGATTTCTCCGTCGAAGAGAAATGCCACTTGGCCATCCCACAAAAGCCCACAAAACTACCACGATGTGAGTGAAACCCCGGGCCAAGATCGGCCAAACCCTAAATCCTTCATCCTCAACCCCAGGACGCGAAACACAGAACCATCCACCAGCGGAACATGCACACTGCCATCTGAGCGCAAAAGAAGAAAGAAGCGACGTAGACGCGGTAGGGAGATTGCCGCGTGTCAATTCCGAACTCGAGGTCTGATGCTTGGATATCATCAATCCTTGACTGTTTTTTGAGCAACGGCTGCATGGGGAATGCATGCCTACGTCCCATGGTCTCGCCCAAACTCTGTGGATAGCGGCATCCTCCTTGCGACAACCCTAGAATTAGGATCATGAGGAGCTTGGGTGTCATAAGCCAGTGGTTCCCCTGCGAGCCCGATTGCACCAACAGAAACTTCAATAACGTCTGAGAATTTCGAACCACAGCAGAAGGCTCCCACATATCTCCAGCCACGACCTGTCTACAACCCCGGGTCCGGGGGTCCCCACGTTGATTGAGAGCTTGGGATATGCAGCTATTTTGGTCTAGATGCCTAGTAGACACCGAAGACCAAAACAAAGGTTGAAACCCTACCCGAAGCCCTCAGAGCATTCCTGAACCTACATGCTTTGAGCATCCACTTGGGGAACTTATCGTCGACCAGCTCCAAGGTTAGCGCCCAAAGGCACGCAAGCCAGTGGCACATTAAGCCTCCGCAGATGAGCAGTTCGGGCTTAGAGCTAGGGTCAAGGGAGCAAGGTCTTGGGTAAGGCTTTGAGGTCTACCGTTCGCTGGATTGATGGCTCCCAGATGGTAGCCTGTAGAGGCTTGAGGTTTGAAGGCTCAAGCTCTATACTGGTAAGATGAAGCTCTGAACCTGTCCAAACGAGCTAGCGTAAGTTGCAGTTTTTGCGGTGGTAGCACAAGCAGATGATACGGTTTGCAGAATTGATGCAGGTCTGCTTCAAAGGGATCACGCTATGTTCTTGTCGACATCCTCAACAGTGGTTTATGATTTCAAGACCATGCGGCAAGGGAATCGTCCTGCACTCTACGTAGGAGATCCTTTCATCCCTTGCTGGAGTGACCAATCCCTGTCTACATTTTTTTTTCGGGTCTGTGAACTGAAAAGAGCACAGAAGCTGATTGCAGAAACATATGCGCTCTCTCTCTCTCACTCTCTCTCTCTCTCTCTCTATCTCGCTCTCTCTCTCTCTCTCTCTCTCTCTCTCGCTCTATCTCTCTCTCTCCCTCTCTCTCTTTGTCTCTTTG
>CAJNIZ010004114.1:54050-122857 GCA_905231905.1 Symbiodinium pilosum
GCGCTCTCTCTCTCTCACTCTCTCTCTCTCTCTCTCTCTCTCTCTCTCTCTCTCTCTCTCTCTCTCTCTCTCTCTCTCTCTCTCTCTCTCTCTCTCCTGAACAACAGGTTTAGCCGTCTAAACCGTAACTAGATTACCCTACATGTACCTACAGCTATGCTTCCTTTGGAATCCTGCTGCGGCTTTGGAGATATTATGCAAGTTCTGTCGTCTTGAGAGTACATCAGTTGTCACAGCAATGTGCCATCACACTTGGGTGTCTTGGGAGTGATGGCAAGGTTCGTGCTTTGCGTGACACGGTCTAGGATCCAGTTTGAAGAGTGTAAGTCTTTAGGGCTCAGTTCGTGGGTTGACGGACTAGGATGGATTCCGTTTTCGGAGGTTGAACTGTCAGGCTTCATTTGCAGAGTTGTGGCTTGTAGTGCTGTAACTTGCAAACTTCAGTATCACACTCCTGGAGCACTGGCCCTAGCTGCCTAAGACCAGAAGGAAGCGCGCAAGCGCAATCTGCTGGTAGGGAATGGAACGCAAGGCCTCAGGTTTCAGGACATTTGGTTGGGAGGGGGTCCTTCGTCTGTGCTTTGATTCTCAAGTGTCTGTTCAGGGTTAATGGTCCAGGTGTCAAGCACCAAGCATCTTTACAAGGGCTTGACGGTGTCTATCTCAAGGACCGCTCTTTCAAGTATCAGGGCTTGAAGACATAGTCCTGAATCTACCCTTCTTGAGCCCAGACCTGAAAGACACACCGAGAACACAAATGCGTGCCCCAAATCCCATGTAGGCTCAAAACCGGCACTCCATCTCAAGCATGGCTAGAAATTCGCTGCAGTAGCTTGGCACTCCCTGGACTTCCAGATGTTTGCATCTACATCCCTGAATCGCTTGAGCATGGACAACCCAAGGATCCCCTACCAGCGTGGCTGCAAAGAATTCCTCTGCAGTTCAGGGCTCTTCCTGCTCTTCCATCCATAGGGATCGCCGAGCCAGGCGTATGAGCTTCAGAAGGCGCAGTGCGCGGAGAATCTTCACACCGCTGTAGCCTGCAGAGCTTGAAGTTGTGGGTCGAGGCTTTAAAGCCTAAACTGTTCTACAGCTTGAATGTCTGGGAAAAGTGTACCAATGCCAGCATCCCAGCTTACAACTTGCAGTTCTGACGCCTTGAGTAGACAATATCCTTCGTCTTGCTAGGCTGCTAGCCTGCCATTAATTGTCACGTCCAAGCCACTTGATGCCAGTTTTAGGCACTCCCACGATTTGTCGAATCCATGCGTGGTTTAAGGAGCAGTGTCACTTAGCAGATCCTTGAGTCAACGCCAGTAGAGCGTCTAGAAGACCTTGTAGTGGTTGAGCTTTGGATTGGATTTTCTTACTTTCGGGAAGTCAGACATTGAGGCTTAACATGATGGAGGCGAGCTCTCCTTATTTCCATCATGCTCGGTGGAGCTGGGTTAGGCTGTCTGCGTTGCGCAGATCGTCGTAAGGAAGCCTAATGCCAAAATCCGAAATCCCAATTTCATTGTCGAAGCCTTTTCGGTCTCTGCAACTGATGGCTCTAAAGTATCATGTCGCCACTGCTTCAATCTCGTTTGCAGCCCCTCACAACTCAGAGTTGCATGGAGTTTTGGGGGGGATACGTCACATGTCCTTACGCAAGCCCTCAGCCAATAAGTTTAGACGGGAGGGTTGTGAACTAACCCATGACATTCCAAACCTGTCCTCCAACATTTTTGCAGGCCCCACCAATGCCAGGCAATAAATCAATGTTTAAGGCTCTGATAAACGCTGCAAAAAACAAGATGAGTTTCCTCGCCTCCACGGCACTTCATCATCCCCAACAAGCCTGCAGAGCCCTGACATTCCCCTTATCAGAGCCCCCGAAGGAAGAGAAACTATGAATCATAATGGCCGGGAGCTTTGCTGCTCGAGTTGCCTGGGAGGTCGTTCTCAGTTTCGTGGGGCATGAAGAGATCGAAAGGAATCAGAGTCACGAAGTCCTCAGTGTGCCAGCCGCTGAAGGCTCCATATTCAATCATAAGACTGCCTGTATGTGGGATTCTTGCGATATACTGTGATGTGAGCATGCTCAATAGTTGTGACGCATCAGTTCAGTGAACATGTGCAAAACCTGAAGTGCAGTGCAGACTATGCAATGATTCTGACAAGATCCGTTTTTTGCATGGTACCCCCTTTGCTCTACACAGTGGTATTCCAACGCCCAAGGACTCAGGTCCAAAACTCCGTCATATTTAACCGGGACGCCAAAAGAAACCAGGTCTTCACGTACCGGGTTACGATCTTTTGCAGCCGCACCTTCTGCCGCCAACGAAGAGGACTTCATTGCAAGGACTCACTGCTGTTCGTCCAAACTAGTAGGTTGTGGAAAGTTTGCAAGGATGAATGCCTTGCCTCTTGCTGGGTAGGAGCGGGTTTGAGGACGGCTTTCCAGAATTTGGAGGCATGGGATTCAGGAGGATTTTAGAGATTGTCAGCTCAGGTGCGCTTTAGCATTGTTTTTTTCAGACTTATGGCCTACAGTTCCAAGTGGCCATGGGTGCCTGGGTGTGGGTGCCTGTGTCTAAAATAATAGTCGCCTCATAACATATCAGGATCTTGGGGCAGAAGCCCCTCTTTGCGCAGCTACAGAGGAGACGACAATATTGGATCGTACCCTAGTCTTGCAAAACTTCTTGCGTCACGCGTGCAACCTAAGCGTCCTTGGATCTCCAAATCCATGTGCTTCTTGTCGTTCATTACTAAGTAGTTTTGATTTTCTTTTCCATTATCCCTATAAAAACCCCAATATACCACATAGTAGTTTCCATTCTCTTTTCCATTATTGTCCCAATATTACCCCAACAGTGTCTGAGTATCTGCTCTTGCCACATGGATGCTGTTGTATGCCTTCAATGGGATCCTGCTATAAGCAACAAGTGAATCAGAAGCCAGGAGTGCCTCAAACCCCCCCCCCTTGGCCACACGCAAAGAGAGATGAAGTCCCTACACCCTGAAGCCTATCACGAACCATTGCTGCGCATTCCGATTCCTCGTCCTCCCCTACAGCCGCCTCTAAGACCAGCCCTGAAGGTCTGTTCCGCGTGTAGGCAGTGCAGAACTGCAACATCATATCCTGGATATGCTTTTGTAGTACATGTCAGGCTTTAAAGGTCTTGCGGCTGAGGGTCTGGAGCTTCAGTGATTTCAGGGGAGTCATTTCAAGGTGGCATACTTGGGCTTTTGCTCTTTCTCTCTCTCTCTCCCTCCCCCTCTTCCTGGGTACCTTGTGTCTCTCTTGCAATGTAAGGTCTTCACAATCTTCAGAGAGAGCTTGCTTGCTGTTAGCGCTTGCCATGGTTATTGCTCGCCTCAGCTGTGCCTTCCATCACATCATGAAACAGAAGCAAGGTCCCAAGGCTCCAAACCTACCAGCTGGGGTTGAGCTTACTGGGTAGGTGAAGTATTGTTGAACCATCATGTGGTAAAAGCAAGAGTTATGCTCCTGCGCAGCAATTGCAGCCCTCCATGGCGCTTCTGTCTGAACTCCTACTGCTGAGGGAGGAGCTCTTCCACCAGCTAGGGTCCAAAAAAGGGGGTTCTCGTCTTTGGAGTGGCACAAATACATGACCAATCATCGCCATAGCCACAGGGAGTGGCTTATGAACAAGAGACTCGTCACATGTGATTCCCTCCGCTTGTGAAGATGCAGACGCCTGAGCCCAACCACTAGCTCGCAGGATCCTACATCCCAGGCTCTCAACTCTACACCTGCAGACGCCCATGTATGACCTTGAGGTTTGTAGTTTGTAAGCCCTCGCTCGGTCTCCCTCTCTCTCTCTCTGCCTCTTGGGCAGGTCGTTCAGGCAAACCATCTTGCTGCCTGGAAGCTTTTGCCACTAGTGTTGTTACCCCTCTGCCATCATTACAATTCTGAAGCCCTGGCCTGAAGATAAATGTCATCATTCTCAGGCTTACGTGCAGCGCCTGACACTTACCGCGCTTTGGATATGAGGCAGACCCTACAACCTATACCTTCCACTAGGAAGGGTTTCAGCGCAACTTCACCTCTTGTTGTTCTATCCGGCATGTGCGCAAAACCTTTCGGCTCTTTGAAAACTACCGACCCGACATGCTGGTGTGCTCTTAAGGGCGAGCAAGCGTCAACGAAGAAGATGAAGTCAACCAGAAAGCTCATGAAAAAGGTCGCATTGTACTGCACGCGCAAGAGACACACCTGAGAGTTTGGGGTTTGCGCTTTTGGCCTTGCGACTGACGGTGTATGTATGAGCTCGGATTGGGATCCAAATAATGTTACAGGGTCTAGAGGGAGGCAAGCAAGTGGCACTTCCAGGTGCTCCTAGCTCCTCTCAAGGAAACTTCATGGGGACGTGGCGGTTGGTTTGCAGGGGCAACATCTGCCTCGTGGTTTGTTTCTGAGGTTCGGACAGGGTGAGGGTTGCAATGTGGGTTTAATCTTAAGGATGAGGCATCATCAGACCCTGCAAGATCCAGATGAGCTACAGTCAATAAGAGGGACCCTATGTCCACCCTTAAGCGTCCCTTAATTTGGCTGCGAATGACACTACTTCAGATGCAAGCCACAATAGATTTTCTGCTCGAAGCGAAAATAAACTCCTCTTCGAGTGGATGATTTTCCAACGTATTGACACTGATGAGCTGTATCTTATGTCACAGGCGTTGAAGGCCGGGGGAACAATCATGCATGCCGCAGATAACTTCAGAACAATTTTTGGACTGGAAGTCCGCTGCCTGCACTGGTGTGACAATGGCCACGAAGACCAGTGAAAGGCAGACCTTGGTACATGAAGCATGGCAAGCGTGCCATCGCTGGGTCCTTGGGCTTAAGGCTGACGGTCAACTGTCAAATATTTCAGGTTAAAAGCACATGTGCATACCGTCGCCCAAACCTGAAGTGCGAGCCTCAAGCACGCGCTTCCCCCGATCCTCCCCTGTCCACTGATATTGACGGGTAATAATAGCATTATAGGATTTCTTCCAGGACAAGCTTCACCGTCAATCCCAAAAGACGCCAAGCGTCAATGATCTGCCAAGTGCTCGACATGGGACATCTCGCAGGGTTTATCACATACCTGGGTCTCCCCAAGCATCAGTTCCCCTATCTGCTCTCTTTGACCTCGCCTTCCGGGCTTTGAGCCTCCAAGCAAACCAATCCCTGCGAAACAATGGCAACTGCCCATATGCAAGATCCTGAACACGAAGAGCCTTGAGAATTCGACTCAGCACCGAATGCCAGGTGGTGTCCTGACCTCCGAGACCCTAGACCTAATCTGTGGTCCTTGCACTCTTTTCCAGGCCGCAGGCCCGAAAATAATCTTCGAGACACCAAATTTAGTCCTCCAACTACATACGGCACCACAATAAGGCGACTATTCCTGTCAGAACCACCAGTATGCATATGCATTCCTTGGTGAGGAATCCTGATGCTCGCGCTCAGCCGATTTGATCCAAAATCCAAGAGCCTGAGCCCTGCATACGGGAAAATCGAAACCGTACATCTTGATCCCTGGCCCCAAAACCATGCGCATTCATTTTGCATAGGCTACGCTCAATATTTCAAAGCTTCAACAAGATCTAACAAACCTTATGGCCAACGTTTCTCATTTTCGATCAATTTTTAAACAGCCATTGGAGTTGTATTGTAGAATCCCAAGTACTTCACAAATCGCCCTGCAACTTTGCGAAAGCTTTTGTAAGACCCTTGCACAAAGCCAAACAAGGCCCTGAAAAAATCCTGTAGAACCCCTAAACAGAGACACAATCTTTCAGAGGGACTCCGAATGTACCTAAGCCCTAAGCTCCAGGTGCCAGGGCTTCACAGCCGATGGCTTGCTGGAATGAGCCGTCTGAACCTGGCGCATGCAGAGGTTACTTGGGGTTGCTCAAAAAGCATGGTGCTAGGCACCCCCAGGGGGTACATTGAGATTCTGAGGATTTGTGTTCAGGGCTTTACAGGGATTATGTTGAGGAACTCCCTCTGAATTTTACTGGGAATTAGGGTTGGAGGCTTTGAAATTCAGGGTCCATGGCGGAAACACGCGGTAATAGCCGCAAAGGACAGCGACAGGCAACCAAAGTAAAATTCGCAACAAATCGTCTTCACTCAAAACATGACGCGACAGCTAAGACCCCTCTTTCGCGCTGCGGTCATATCTTAGCGAAAGCCCCACCCCAAAATCTCCAAAGCCATAGGCAACCTAGCCCGAAGAACCTAAATTTTTGAGCTGCCCACACCATGAAGTTCTATATGCACAACGTCGCGGCCGCACCTTCATGATCGAGAAGTCATGGTTGGTTGTTCGCTGCAAGGTCCGCTGCCTTTGAACCTTCATTTTCATGCTGGGCTGGAAGGGTCCCGAGGCTTTCTCCGGTTCATGAGCCCCTGCTCAAGGCCAGAAATGCAAAGCCCGAGGTTGAAGCCGACTTTGTTTTCAATACTTGGACCTTTAACTGAAGGTATTGACGACAAGGCAGGCAGCAAAAGCCCCATCATGAAAGGCAAAGCCCCTGAATTGAAATTCTTCGAATGATCCAAGAAACAGGCTCTGATTGTGGACTGCGCAGGGATGTGGAAGGCGGGGCGATCTCCTTGGAGTTGTGCAGCCATGAACGGCTGGTGGGCGGATGGCGCCAAACGAGTATTAGCTCAAGGAGCTTCCGTTCACGTGGTTGCATTCAAGTGGTTATAGTGCATGCGTGGCCTTTGAGATGCAGGAGTTGAACCTCGTCCTCAGGGCTCCTGGCCCTAGACATTGACAGAAGCATGAAGCACCTGTCAGGAAACTTATGGGTGAGTCTTCAACGTGTCTGACACAAAACTCCAAACCCATGCTTTCAGCGACAGGCATCACTTCGAGGTGTCGCCGCCCGGCTCACCACGCTAGAAGGAGGTTCAGAGTAGTCTCCTGCCAAAAGCATGCACACTGAACCTCCGGTGCCAATGCACATCCACAAAAGGCAGGGTTCTCTGTTGTATTGACTGTCGCGGACCGCAACCCGCCTCTGCACAACCCCGATCGAAATGTGGAATTTTCCAATCACTGTTGTGAAAGTGTACCGCTACCACAGCAGCTACCGTCTCTACCGCTACGGCTGCTGTCGCTACTGCTGCTGCTATTGCTATTCCTCTGGCTACAGTGCAGACCTGTTCGTGCTGTACTGAAAACGATGACTACTCCTGCTTGGGTGATCGCGATTCTTTGCGCTCCCCGACTACTATCACCATCATGATTGCCAGTGTTGCACCGAAATCCAGTACTCCTTATTGGGCTAATCCATGACAGTCCCTCCTGTGCTATGCGGTAGACTCAGGTCTTTGTGCAAAGCTTCGAAGTGCGACTTCTGAAGCGAGGATCTTCCTGAGTCTTAGCTTGGGTTCAACGCGGCAGGCCAGGCCAATGGTCTTAGGGTCATTTGTGGCATGGGAATTTGGGGCTCAAAAGCTTGGGGTTGAGTGATTTGAGGGTTGCGCTTCGCAGCTTCAATTTTTTGCAGTGCATTCGAATGATCTTCCAGTAGGAGCTCCTAAGGCCCCTATTTTGAATTCGTATGGTAACGCCAAAGATTCATTCCGTACAGCAAGGAGTCTGCGTCAATGGAGGGCGTCCCAACACTTAAGCAGCCGTGCATGTTCCCTTGATTAGCAGGACATGTATGATTTGCTTCGTAAATACCATTCTGGCGACAAGTGGGAGTGTCACCTGCTCAATCACTATTCTTTCTATCATTGCCAGGCGTAGCAAAAGCTTAAAACCTTGCCACCCAAGCTCCTCCAGTGACCTTATGCACCTCGATCGATGCAGGGCCCAGTCCCAGCGTGGCCAAGCTATCCACCTCAAAGCTAGGTGCTGGTACGGTACAATCTTTAATGCAACCTCAGCGCTTTGGGAAGAGTCAGGCCAAAACGGTCTCATGTGTTCTTTGCAGGCCCGTTCTTGGGGTTGACTTCGTTGTGCGTCACCTCAATCTGTACAAGGTTTCTGCTTTGATTGAGATGCAACATTCCGTGGATTTCTGCGCAATTCTGAGATTATCGCCCGTAAGCATCGCTTCAACAAGACTCACTGACATCATGAAGATGGCTAGCTGCAGTACACAAAATCTCTTGGTAGCGCACTCCATCTTACTCAAAGCTTTTCTTGGTCTTGAAAGTTCTGCATCAAGCTTCGAGGGAATGTCTTAGGGCCCAGGGCTTGGACGCGATGGGCTGACAATTCTGGCAGCTATATGCCTCTGTATCTTGCCTGTACGAACTAGACATGGGTATTCCAGGCATGACTTGCTGACTAATCTTCGCTGGAGGTTGTGTCTCGAAACAGCAAATCTCAGCTGTCAGCTGGTCTGAAGCATGCAAAATTGCGATGTTTCTTGTTTCTTGCGAGGCAAGGCACCTTTGCCATTGCCATGACATCCTCAATCTCTCGATCCAGCGTGGATTTCTGGTGGTCGCCTACAGGCTCAGAGTTGGGTGTGAGTCCAAGAGTGTAAACTTGTCCGTACCGTTTTAGACGAAATGGTGACGCCTTCGATTTGAGGGCTGTAACATTTGCTCTTGAAGCAAAATGATTTCGCACCAGAATTGCTGTTAGTGCGGGGTGTCAACGCCTGCTACCCTGAAGCATGCTACTGCAGGTGACTCTGTGTGAAAGTTAAGCCTTGATCAGGATCCCAAATCCCCCTACCACCTTGACTATCAATGTGGAGGCTACAGAATCCTGGAGATCATCCCCAACAAGGTCCTTCGAAGAGACTCACTAACAACGATTATGTAATGGACACATTTTGTGGAATGCAGGCCCAAGGCCCCAAGGAAACCATGGGGGTCTTGGAGCACCGGTCTGGCATCCTGGACCTCAAGCTCGAAATCCAAGCAATGCAAGGGAGCTGTGAACCGCATTCCGTCATGTGTTTTAGAGCCAGCGAATGTGTAACCCCTTTCATCCAAAGTGCTTGAAAAGCGCCCTTGCGTGCTTCAAGTGTCGCTCGTCACGGTCCCTCGCAAAAAGCAGAAAGAAGTCCACAGTCTCAATCACAAAATGCCGAACCCCAGACCCTGAACCCCAAGCCCCAAATTAGGATACCTTCAGCGTTAGTCCAACAAACTGCAGCTACAAGTTTTTGTCCTTAGAATGTGCCACAATTCCGTGTTTGTCTTTGGGCTCCTAATGTGAGCATTCCCACAACCTTTAGGAAGACATTGTGGCCTCAATTTTGGAATATACCGGGAAAGGCCTGCATGTCATGCACAAGCTTAGCACTTGCCCGCAGAGCGCAGATCAAGCTCCATCCTCGCAACCCTGAACTCTAGGCCTATAAATCTTCAAGTCGTATGCTGACCTGCACAAAACTCTGTAGATGCCTGCAACAAGCTGCAAAAAGCAAAGACCATGCAAGCACCATAACTAATGGGAACGTGCAACACTCTCACGGCATTCCGCATAGCGTACAGGAGCAGTGAGAAGAGCTGAACCAACAATCAGAACAGAAACAGGAGTGTCAGCACAAAGTGTGCCCATCAGTAATCAAGCTTCTTTAGGACGGACTTGTCCATAAGTGGAGAAAAAGCTCAAAATTCCGTCAAATAACAGCACGAAGCCTGCAACCCAAGTATTCCGTGTATTCAACACAACTTCGACAAGCCAATTAAACACAACGAGGAGCCGCGAAGAAGCGCATTCTCACCCTCCAGCCTGCGGCGTCTATTGTCATCCCCAAAAATGGTTTAACGGAGGAGTTTCGAAGTTTCTTGCCTCAAGGACACGGAGAGTCTAGGGCGACGTTGGCGAGCTAAGGATTGGCAAGTAGGCTTAGGGTTGAGCTGTAGGAAGTTTAGGATGTAGCAGGTTTGACTTGCTGCGGTTGCTGCGTTCAGAGGTTTGTGGCGTAGGCCATCATGATGCTCAAGTCTGAATGGATTATCCTCATGGTACACTTCCAAATAATCCCACACTACTAAACTCCCTTGTTCCCTAGTAAGTAATGAACAGCAGGGTTGGGGTTGAGGCTCCAGGATTTTGAGTGAATAGGGCTGTATGCAGGGATTTGGACTTGACTCTCAGCCGCCGATTTAAGCAGTTTAAGCTGTTGGCGTCAGGGTGTCTTGGCTCAGTGCTTCAGAGCTGGAGCTTGCGGCCGTCGGCAAAACCTTAAGAATGACCAAGCAGATTCTGTAAGCTTAGGTGATTCAGGGAATGGGTTGACCCATGTTCCGTGCCCAGGACTTGCGGCGGGCTGTTTGTCAACGCCGTTGGCAGGAGAAGTTAGCATACGCAAGATTGTGGAAAGCGCTAGACTCACAACCTGCTCTCTTCCAGACCTCCATCTGCGGCTCCTTAATTACCTAAGATGTAGTTCTGAAACCCATAAACCCTATGATCTACGTAGGTTAGGCGCTTTACTCTTCAGAGGCCAAGTTTGTGACTGGAGGTGGGAGCACCAGGGAAACAAGCCTCTGCAGCTCAGTCGTCAACTGGTCAATCAACAGTTGCCAGCGCGGCATCGTCTCAGGACTGGAGCACTCCATGTTGATGAAATTATCGGGGTTGCGAGACTGGCCCTTGAGGTTTATGGCTTGGGGTGTGCGAAGAAGGCATCGGAGTGAGGTGGAAGGACAAAGGATGACAAAGGTTTCGTGGGTTCAGGGTTTAGGTATCAGGAAGCCCAGTAGTCGTGATAGGAGTGCACGGCATTGTCAAGATTTCTACAAGAGCTGCAAAACGTGGATCCCAAATCCTAGGAAACTTCTTGAGCATGTTCTAGGCGCCGACTGTCATGAGGCGCTGCCCTCAGCCACCTATCAGCAAAATGGCTGCGGAGCATTCTGATCCTTCAGGCCATTGTGGATACTTGCACCAACACTTGCTGGAACCTGGTGACGCTCAACATAAGACCCGAACAAAAAGACGCCATGATGGATCCATTCAGCCTCCGACGGCTGCTGCCCCATTGTTCTACACCCTGAAAGAGTCAAGCGCTGGGGAGTGGTTTGCCTCAACATTGCTTTGCAAGTCCCTGCTTAGAATTTACAGACCTTGAAGCGCACCCTAGCGCACCTGACACGTTTCATTGCTCAATTCTGGGTGCAGGCTTCTTTTGCTCCGGGCACGTTAAACGATTGGTTGCTGGGCATCATGCGCAGCGATGCGAGGGTGTGACTGTCGGCATAGGAAGGAGTTGAGATTTGGAATCTTCCTTGATGTTCTAGGAACGAAGAAAATGGCACTAAAATGGGTTGCCCCTTTTCAGACCAGGGAAGTACTTGCAATTCCGTATTAGAACAAGCAAGCTTCCAAAAAGAGCCAAACAGTTCGCCTATTTAGCGTCTCAAAAACCTACCACCAACTCCTCATCCATTGCTTCATCTCAACATACAAGTAGTGCTAGTACTCTTACCGTGACTAATCCTATCATCGAAGCCCTTCTGCTGCGAGCTTTCCGCTTAAGCTTTACCCCTTTATAAGCGCTAATGCCTCGTCAAACTTCACCTAGGCTCTAGTCTATGAAGATACACCCCAAGAAATGGAGAATGCTGAGGATCTTAATCACTCCGTTGTGAACCCCCTTCTCTAAACTTTCCCCCTAAACACACTCCAAAACCCACATTCCTGGATTAAAGCTTTGGAACGGTACAGGCTCATCGGGGGGTTTCGGAAGGACATGCGAGCAAACCCATACTCCTTCTCCAGCTGTTCTGCCACCAGTGCTACTGCTACTGCTGTACTGCTACTGCTTCTGATCTTGCTGCTTTTCTTGCTGCTTGCTCATCTTAACCGCTTGTATTGCTCCTTTTCCAAGGATTCATGCGGCCAGAGTTGCTATGCGTTTTCAGGGTCGTCGTGATATGGGGATCTTTGTCCCACTCTCATGTGTCACCCTCTTCCAGGACGACTTCAGTGATTTCAATGTCCTTGGGAGTCCAGGGAGGAGGAGGATTTGTACGAACCGCTGGGAAACAGGCTTTCAGTCATGATTTATGCATCTGCGTTTGAAGTTTCCATGCTCACCTTAATCCGAACTAGAAGCTTTGTCCAGCTTTTCGTGAAAGCAGAATTTTGACGTCAGTCTAGTCTCAGGATTTCATCCAAACAACCAAGTGGTCTGGTTTAATCTGACATGCTTCCATGAAAAACTTGAGAATGTAGGATGAATGTTGAAGCTCTACGTGTTGTTGTCGCGCGGCAAGCCAGCGTTCTGGGTGTGACTTTGGGGCTTCGGGCCAGCTAACAAGAAAACATCCGGACTTCAAGCTGACCTGCGGGTTGCTCGCTGCTTCGTTTGGACTGTCTCGGGGTGGTCCAAAAGAACGATGGTTAACTTTTTCTTGTCCGAGAACCGTTGCTGCCAGAAGGGTTCTCTGCCTAACGCCCTCATTTCAGTATGAGCCTCAAGGATCCAACAAAAAGTACAATCGCAAAAAGCCTGTCCAGATCCATGGAACTGTGCGAAGCCTGTGCATACTATATAGCCCATGCCCCACCGCAAGCCGATCACTTACGCCCTTTCTCCTTGGCAACTTGTTGAGGAGGTGCCGTGCGCGCTGGGCCCAGCCTGACAGTTAAGGGCAATGCTCCACAACCTCCCCTTGGTACTATAACTTCTTTCTTTCCAAGTATCATTCTCATTGGCAATCAAAGTACAACTGGCTTTGAAATCTACGGAGATTCAGTAGGCGTGCATCAGCAGTTTTGGATTTTGGCCTTCCCAAGGGTTCAAAATCAGGAAGTACTTCCCTCTCTAAGGGCTCAGGTAGGATAAACCGTGGCAGGCTACACACAGGGCAGGTAAGACTTGCACAGCTCCTAGAAGGAGCCCTTTCGACGCATTCAGGAACTGACTGCATCATCATGAAAATGACGGCACATACTTGCATGCCTCAGACCAGTGACTACAAATGAGGGGTCCAGGAAATGGATCCACCGAGTACATCTGCAAAAGCAGGGCACCACTCGGCATTTGTAAGGCTATGTTTGGGAGGTTGCGTTGCCTTGCTCAAGTTTAGGCGGGACATCAAATGCGTGGAAAAGGATTTGGGTCAAGGTATCAAGGGTAAAATTGATGTTCCCACTGACTGGAATTCCTAATGCCTGAGAGGGAATTCTTTGACCGTAAACCATGAAGCCATAAAACCCAAACTTTGGCCCTACAAAGTCGATGTGATAGTTCGAGAACATCAGGCACCAAAATTCTGTACCAACAAAAACATAAACATGTGTGTACATGGGCCCTTCAGAAGACGCTGTGTCCATCTGTGGAACACGTGAGCAGCTTGGCAATGCACAGAGACAGCGAAGCCCCGGTGGCCGCCTCCTCAAGGTGCTTTCGGCACTGGAGTTTGAGGATTTATACCGGTAGTTTGTTTACACCTAATACTGTGTTTGAAAGATCGATGTTGGTGCTAGTACCGTCAGCCACAAGTACATCTTTCGTTTTGTATACTCTGACAACACTAGCATCCTGGGATCCTTGATGCTTTTTTGGCTACTAATGCGACTACGGAAGGCTGTACAATGCCTCCCCTCAATGTTGACAGGTGGGGGATCAAAAAACAATATCGGATCAACAAAATCAAAATCTGGGACCAACAAAAATCAAATTGGAAACTGCAAAACAATAACGGAGGAATGTGAGGACGCTCTACGCAAAAGCTCAATTTCCAAGGACCTAGTACCAGAAGGGGCAGCAGCTCCAGAATGTGAAAACGCTGTCTGCGGCGTTTTCTGACGATCCTCCGTGGAGCGTCCTCAGGATTTTGTTTGGAATCGGCAAACCTCTCTGTGTTTCGGGGTCCTAAGGGAATCGACAAGCCTCTCAGTGAAGCCAGCGCGGCCGGATGCTCCTGTGCGGAGCCATCCTCAGAATTTAGAATTTTGCTCGTAATCGATAACCTTCTCAGTGGCCGCGGCGTGTCCGGATCCAGCCTTCTCAGCATTTGCGGTGTATCTGGGCGCTCTCGCATGAAGGGTCGACCCGGCGTGTCCGGGCACTCTCGCAAGGAGCGTCTTCAGAATTTTGCTCGGAGAAGGGCTTTGCGTGGAGGTGGTTGTATGGCTTGATGTTTGATTGGTGCGATGATGTGAACGGGATGATGTGATGAGGTTCGTATGTTCTTGTACGGTTTTCGGGATCTATCGATGGGATGTGAGGTTGCTAGCATGATATGAGGTCTTCATACGGCTTCGTGAGGTTTGCTACTGAATATTTATGCGAAGGAAACATAACAGAGACTCAAAAACTGATGTGGATGGAGTTATGGGTGGGTGCACGTATACACGGAGAAAGGAACGGATGACACGATATCAATGTCTCACTACCTGCTCCAAACAAAATCGAGCTCTCGCGTGGAGCGCAAACGCGGGGGGGCCTGCGCTCTGCCCAGCCCCCATGGTCTTTTTGAACTGAACCCCGCATCATGTCTAATATTAAACCCTCATCAACAACTGCTGCATTCCTCAATGGTTTGCAGATGGGGAGGGCCTGCGCCGCCCCCAACCCCCGCTTTTTTCAAACATGAAGCCACGTCATGTCTAATGGTGAACACTTCGTCAGTTGGTGTCACATTGATCAATGGTTTGCAAACGGTGGGGAGCCTGCACCCCCGCCAACCTCCCTGCTCTGGTCAAATGTCTAACTAGAGAACGAGTGTTCCGAAAGTCCTAGGGGCAGCAGATACAGAATGTGAGAACGGCTTACGCCACAGTACAATTGTCAACCTGCAGTGCGAGGATGCTCTACACGAGACAGAAATCTTCATGTGTTACACGGGGGGAACGGCTCCAGAATGTAAAAACATGGGAACACATGTGTTCAGCAAATAAGTAATGGATAGGATCCGGATTCATCCAAGAGCTGGGGGATTGCATAACTCCCTCCATTGTGAAACCAAGGAGGAATGTGACGGTCGTTGACGAGGCTTGCTTTTTGGAGGTGTTAAAAAGGGTGGGGGCACACAGCACCACCAATTTGCAAACCATGGAGGAATGTCGCAGTAGTTGATGAGGATTCAATATTCGACATGATACGAGTTCATTTTTAAAAAAGCGGGGTTGGCGGGGGTTGGGCTGGGGTTGCAAACCATTGAGGACTGCGGCAATGGTTGATGAGGGTTCACTAGTAGACATGATACAGGAAAAGCAGGGTGGGTTGGGGGCATCCCCCCAAACCACTGAGGAATATGGCAGTCGTTGATTGGACAGATTACGTTTTGATGGCAAATGATGTAAGTGATGGAAAGTTATGAAAAGCGCGAATTCTGCAAAATGATGAATTACGAACAAAGCATGACAAACATCTTTTTCAACATGAAAGCTGATGACATGTTATGATAAGTCTGAAAAGTTATGGAATATGATGAAAATGGTGCAAACATATGAAACACTGAATATGAACATGATGAGCAGTAATGGAACCTATGCAGAATGTTGAAACATGAGCAAAGACCAATGAACATGACGCGAAAATGATAAAACTGATCGAAATTACTCAAGAGTGATGGAACATGATGAAACACAATGACAACTCTTGAAACATTCTGAAAACACTGCATTTGTTTCGAAATGATGAAAACGAATGAACAATGATGCAACCGATGAACATGGTGTGCAAAATGATAAAAGCAGTGAAAATGATGAAGCATAATGAATATGATAGAAAGCCACGGTCTTTTTACGATGAAAATGCTGAAACCATGGAAAAAGATGAAAACGGATTGTGATGAAGATGATGAAAAACTGCCTAAAATCATGGGTCATGATAAGAGATCATGCAACATGCTGCTAACAATGGAATATGATAAAACATGATGACCTTGCCTTCTTCCTTCCTTCCTTCCTTCCATCCCGCTCATTCCTTCTGCCTTAGGATTTCCCTGGTTTTCCGCTCGGCAGAACATTTTTTGTTTTCTATCCACATCCCAACATGTCCTGGACAAATTCATAGTGTGGTAATCTCGGCTGATGCTTCTAGGCTTCCATTTCAGGCTTTGCGTTCCAGGGCCGCAACGTAGAAAGCAGCCTGCAACAACCCTGTAGTAAAGACTCCTTGAAGATTGAGACCTATGCAGACACACGAAGCTCAACCTTGTGGGTGTGCGAGCTTTACAATTTACGCTGTCATCTGTATCAGTTCTGGTCTCGATCTACTGTACGATTTACACAGGATCCGCTTCGATGACTGGCATTGCAATGCCAGGTTCTGCTGTTCTTCTCATCTCTGCGCTGCTACCCATGCTGTAGTGGAACCGCTTCGCTTAAGGCATCAGAACGTCTTTGCCCTGCCTCGCTTGTCTGCATAGCAGGGAGGAAGCGAGCCTTCCGGATGGGCGTGAGGATGTAGCCACGAAGCTTCTACAGTACTCGAAAAGTTTCTTGGAGTCATGGCCGTGAACTTTTGGGGTATAGGATCTTGGGTGTAGCCAGGTAGCCGTTTAGCAGTTTTAGGCTTAAAAAATGACACTACTACCAGTTGCCCGGTTCCCCGAGTGAGATGTCGCCAATGTATTCTGGGAAGGGGACTTCCAAACCCCCACGAGCCCGGATTTACAACAGCAGACCCGAACTAGCGATAAGCAGACGCGAGTTGAAGAGTCTGAGATGAAGTTGATTGAGGACTTCAGGCTTTAGGCTTCTTTTCCATGAGCCGAGATGTGGAGCTCAAAAGCTGAAGCAAAAAGTTCTCGAGGGCAATCTTGAAATGGCCACTGCATTGTACCCAAGCTGTACTCTTGCATGAGTGGTCTCCAAACCAAAGGCGCGGCATATACTCCCAAGCGACGGCCTTACACCGGGAGCAATTTCAGCATGTAGGACAAGTTTTTGCAAGGTTTGCAAGGAGGAGCCATGCAGATTTGGCTGCTCCACGCGCATATACAGTTGGAGATGACGCCGTGTGTAGATCCAAACTCTAAATTCTCAGCCCACGCTTGAAGACCCGAGGCACCAACATCCGACATCCCAACCCTGAAGCTCCAATTCCAAAACTTGAGCTGTTGCATGGAATCCGTAGATACCCAGTAGACCACTCCATATGCCCACAACATATTCCCATATTGTCCGAGTGTGTGCTTTACCTTCACCTGAGGCCCTGGCTGGAAGGATCTTTGGGTCTAATGCCGGAGCAAGACGGATTTCGACCTCCCCAATCCTGGATTTTGGAAGGGACCGCTGAATGATGAAGGGGTGCAAGGACTGGTGTGAAAACACTTTTCTAGATTCTACATTTCCGTCACCTCGGACCTGGAGTGTAGGATTTGAGATTCATAATTCTGGTACTAGGTTTTGCGTTGAGGAAAACTTTGTCTATGGTTCAAGGCTGAGGACATCCAGGACATACACTGGCCATTCTTTCATGGTATGGGCGCCGATTGCACGAAGCGTGGACCTGTGACACGAAACCCAGGGCCATGCACACTTGAACTGCCAAATGCAGACAAAAAGGCTCTTAGTCCCAAATCACAAGTGGCATTTATTCTTTTGGATGAAATTTCAAGCACGAGATGCGGGAAGATCGCTAGGAGCAATCGCGCAAGGCCAGAGCTCAGAATCCAAAGAGCGTTTGCTCTTCACAGCTCTAAACCCAGAAACCAAGCTCTGAACCATGACCCCGATACCCTCAAGCTGTTGTCCTATATTCCGCTTGAACTTCATCAGCTTTTTTACTTCATACGCCTGGGGCGCCAGCGGACCCTCTGCAAGCGTGAGAGGAGCGTTCTCCACCCGTTGCAGCTGTCAGGGATGCTTGCAAAGGCTTGGTACTAGGGGCATGCGAAAGTACCCGAACCAGCATTCGGAGATGGGCTTGGGTTCTCTTGCGTTCCCAGTTTGGATGCCTTTAGGGTCTAAGAAGTTCAGTCGGAAGTTTTAAGTGAAGCATTCAATACCTCGAGATTTCACCTCAAGCGCTCCGGAGTATGCTTCTGGATCGAAGGTTTCCTTTGTATTGCACGATGGTAGGTGCCAGAGGGCTTTGTTTAAACAGCGGGCGGTACAGTCAACCCTGAGACTTCTGCAGATTCAGGATGCCACAGGGCTGTAGCGCACCGCCAGCGGGTCTCGGTAGGTCAGGCAAGACCAGCTAATCTCAGGTTCTGCCGGCTGTGGACTTCTATGGGAAATACAGTCTGCACAAAAGACTACAAGGGACTAGCTTGTTCAATGAAGCTTATGACTTGACTCCAGTTGCGTGGTAGCGTGATGCTCAGGAATATGTCTGTAGGCGAAGATCTCAGTGCCTTAACTGCTTTCCCCAAAACAATGCCAGGACACTGTCTGGGGCTCAGCAAAACAATCAAACGCTCTTTTCGCTAACGTGCGATAGTTTCCTCCAAACCTTTATTGGCCGCGGCGCGACTGGGCGTTTCCACCTGATAAATGCGTTCATCAACTCCAAATCTGCGAATTTCCGACCCTGTCCATAATGCAGCACAGTCCCGCTCCCGATGTGCTTGATGATGCCAATGTTCAGATTCAAGAAGACCCTTGATCCGGGTGTTGGGACAATATCGTTGGTTGCAAAGACCGCGCAGGACTTCCTGTCCTCGTCCATCATTCTCACATGGCCACGAATGAGGATGATGTTTGGGTCTTTCCAAGTGTCCCAGTTGACCTCTGTATGAGAATGTAGAGCCACTTTTGGCATTCAATGCTGTTGGCGTAGCTTAAGTGCAGTTTGCAGACGCAGGAAAAGTAGACCATGGCATCGTTTTGTCGACTTCTGAATGCTTGCCGGCTTAACAACGAAATTTGTTCATGGGACTGAAGCTCTGAGCTCTGCATTACTATCTCCTGCGAAGCCCTATGCACGACTCGCATTTGTCCGGTATTTGCACATTCTACTCCTGCTTTCACGAAACCTCTGAACAACAAGCATTGGTTCTAATCTCAACAGCCGGCAGGAGCTGGCATTTTGCTGCAGCAATCTAGTGCTCCAATTCAACACGAGAGGCAAACAAAAATGGTGCGCAGCATCACTGTGAAATGATAAGAGTTAGGTGGCTGAGAGCCCAGCATCCCAGTGCCGGGTCTCAAGCATGTAATCTCATGAGCTTGGACCAACCAGGTTACACCAAAAGCTCCAATAAACTCCTTTGCCTGGATGTAGCTCTTGCAGCCACACGTACCTTTTCATACACATTTACTTTTCTCGCATGCATATTTAAGATCCTATGTGCATCTGTTCGAATCCCCACACGAAAGAGACGATGCTATCACAAAGAACAAGTTTTTTGAATCACGTATGTAGAAACCCTATTGTGCGATTCTTCATAGCCATGCAAGGCTTTCGCTTGCAGAGCTTTTGGAGGAAGCTCTCAAATAAGTGGACATCTAGGTACTCCTCAACGGAAGAAACCTCATCCAGGAAACAAAATTAGAGATTCTGACACCAAGCACCGGCTTCTCAATGCAGAGCCCTGAAACCCTACCACTCGAATGCCTGGCCTGGCAAGTCAACGAGGTCGTCTCTAAACTTACCTTGACACATCTTGCATGAACAAGCCTTTAACAAAAGGAGTATTGGCGACAATGAGACGATAAGTTCAAGTACAGCGGTCCTGAGATAATCCTTACAGTTGATGATGATGATGATGATGATGGTGATGATGATGATGGTGATGATGATGATGATGATGGCAATACATCCCAAATTCCCACGATTTCGCTGGCAGGCATCGGGCATTGCCGGGGTTTCGCTGGTGCGCAGGTGCAAAGTTTAAGGTGAAGACGCTTGAGGCTCGCAGGCACGCACGGGTTGACTCATTGCAGTATGTAGGGATCTTGCGTGTGTCTGAGGATGTCTTATGGCGAGGGATGTTGGGCTCATGCCGGATGTGAGCTGACAAAAATCAAGGCAAAAAAACAAGGGACACTTAAGGGATGAGGCGATGGTCTCTGTTTCGAAGGTTTCCCCAACTAGGCTGCTGAATGCTTTGGCTTCGCTACCCTCTAGTAGCTTCATCCCCAGAGGACAAAGTATGACAAGGAGAGATTGCCAGAGGGCGGGTGTTGCTATCTTGACAGAGATGCGTTCAGATTGTACTGCACTGCAGGAATTAAGCATGTGGATTCTACTGTTGGAATGGGCTGCAAGTTAGAGCAGGACTTGTCGTGCAGGGGCCGGAGCCTGAACATACCTAGACATATTGCCAAATGCCAGTAGCCCCTACAGCATGCTTACGCCCCAATCTCGCTGTCTTGGCTTTGGAGTAGATTGGCTGGCACTGTCCTGGAACCTTGGCAGTCTCTCAGGGCTCGAGAAGCAACAATCCAAACAAACCAGGAAACCATGACACAGGCCGCTCCCGCGGAAGGATCCGGAGCCTAGACTTAGCAAGACTGACACTGCTCAAGCCCACTTTATGCCCTCTCATAGAGAAGACATCCAGCAAGAACCCTCTTCTTAACATGAAGGCGTCACAACTGAGATCCTCCCAACCCAAGGCGGCAACCAGAGATTTCGACATCCAGGTAGTCTCCTTGGCTGAGGTTTGCTTGAAAGCGGGGCTCTATCGTATAGAATTCATGTGGTCAGTTGACAGCCCAAACTCCCAAAGATAGACCACTGTCCGGACTTGATCCATCGCGCGAAAACCCTGTAGTTTTCCTGTCAAAGTGTCATTATACCCCAAACCCTGAGGTGGGAAACTCTACAGGCTCCAAATACGGCACACGAGAACATTCCTGCAGCCGAAGGCTCCACTTCTGCACATGCCACCAGTGCCCGCGCGGGTTCCGCAAACTGCAGAATTAGGGCACTTGAGGCTGCTAGCTAGGAGCGAGAGTTTCGGGCTTTGGGTTCACGGACTCGCTTGTGAAATGTTTAATTCACAGTTTGGCGATGGACGACAGGCGGACTAGAGCATCGAGATTTGGAGCTTTTAGGGCTTGCGGTTTTAGCTTCGAACATTGTGTAACATAAGCATATGTCCTTATCTGATTTCCACTTTGCGACCAAAATTGCTAGAACATGAACAACTACAGCGGGCCTTCGGGCTGAAGAGTCTAGAGTTTGGGCTTTTCCGTTCCCAGACAGGAATCCAGACAGTCATACATTGTAGTCCGGCAGTGGAAAGCCCATTACAATATATTTCATGGGGGATATGAGTATGTGAAAGCCCTATCCTTGAAGCCCAAAACCTTGTCGCAAAATGGCCTCCCTCGCCCCTACAGGCATTTTGTGTCCGAACATTCAACCTTGATGATTGGAGGATTGTTAATTGCTCATGGTCTGACACATGGCACCTGCCCGACATGCCGAAATTCAAACCTCTGACATCGGTTTCCCGGAAATCCCAGACTGGTGGGCCTCTAAGTTAGTCTCCAGAATGGCATCTACACATATGGCTGAGGGTCCGCGAAGCTTGCCAACCTGAGCTCTGGGTTTGCGACTCAAGGAAGGCATGGAAACAGGCAAAGGTTCAGTTGGGTTTGGCTCGGAGTCTTGGGCTAAGACCTGGGGCATGGATCAGCTACATCCACGCAGATCTGCTACATTCATACCGTCCATACAGCCCACACCAGGATATGATTCAACCTGGCGGGTCTCACTTCAACCCTTGCATACTCCAGAAAACAGCAAAGCGGATCACCAAAACCCAGGAAGGAACAACAACCAAGATGTAGCAATGTCCACCAATCTCATTTCAAAGTAAGCCGCACCCTTAAGATTGACACAGATTGACACAGATAACGAATGCCAACAGCTGAAACTGTACTCTCTGAAGCCAAGAAATCAAAACCTCGCGCTGTCAGGTAGTAGCCTCAAGCCGGTACCACTACAAATTGAATCGGTTTCTTGCCGGGTGTGTCCTTGTCAAAGCTCCGAGGCTATGGCACGTCCAGCGGCAACTGCGCGGTTGCCCTGCTTGGGGAGGGTAGGGTTTACTTTTTGATGGACTTGGAACTTATCACTCATCATGGCTTCCTAGCGGCTACCTGTGAAATCCTGTGAACACACGAGATGGATAAGTGAGATGTAGGCTAGACTCGGTGGCGACGGGACCTCAAAGCAGTGTAAAACGCATTGCTCACTCCAACTCCCGGCTTTCCGTCCAAAAAGCTGTAGTCTGAGCTTGGCCAAACAGAACCTAGGTTCTGCAGGCGAGCCGCCAGGACACCACTGAGCTTCATCTGTCAAGGTCGCATAAAGGCGAGTTTGGGGCGGCCTCAGGAAATCCGGAGAACCACCAGAAGCCAAACTGTAAGTGCCAGGAATCCAAGCAAACATTGCTTTACTCTTTAGTATGATCCCGGCCGAAAGGACCCTAGACCGATTCGCAGAAAACATGAACGTCACTTGGACCTCCCCTGAAACCTTGACCTCCTAGGCCCCGCCGAGGTCGAAGCTCTACTCACTCGCCCTCAACAAAAGCCCAAGCCAGGGCCTCAGCACACCAGCTATCCCGTCCAGATCCACGGAGGATTCTCACCTCTAACAAAGGACTTTGGTAGCTTCCGCGTGCGCACAGCAAAGAAAGAAGGGCGCTGGAGATTGCAGAAGGTTAGGGTTTCCGATTTCTTGCAATTGTGGGTTCGCTTGGGGTGTACATCTATTCTGGATCCGATTATTGGGGTATGCAGGGACCATGCTTTAAAACATGACGAATTTACCAAAACTTCTTCTAGAACAGTCGCGAAGCATTGAATTGCTTCGGTATCGGTCCTTCCACGGACACAGTCTCAAGGGGTCGATCCCAGCGGTCCGGGCTAACACCAACACAACCACCCAAAACACCAGCCTCTGAATCGTAACACCTTGCTCCTACAGCCTGAAGCCTACAACAGACGCGAAAACCCACTGCCGTCAACACCAGTCCAAATGCTCCTTGTCTGAAAACACAACTCCACAAGTTCAGGTGGTCCGACCTCAGTGTTTGTGGTGAAGGAGAAGGAGGAGTGCCTCGCATTCGCAGACAGCACGGTGCCAGCTCTTCTGTTCCCATCTTGCAACATGAAGACGTACGACATCTATGGGGTTCATGCCTTCGATAGATTTCCAGCGCTCAACCATCCCCAAAATGGATCGCACAGCATCCGGCCTCAGGTACACAACCAGGGCGAGAACTGATCGCCTAGCTTCGCGGCTCAAGGTTTGCAAGTTCTGAGGGCTTGGAAGGTTGAGTGTAGTGTGCCGGGCTTAAGGTTGTCGGGTTGAAAGGGCTCGGCCTCCGGGTCCAGACTCTTTCGGATTCCAGGATCTGTTTAGTTGCAAAGACCTCAGATGCAAACATTTCCGCGTGGCTTTCAAGATGTGAGATCTAAAAGCTTGCGTAGGAACCTCATTGGTCTATCTAGATCGGCCTTCCAAGAGGCTAAGGATACCCGTTATCCTGACCAATGCATTTCGAATTCTGCAGGTTATGCTTGCGCAGGCGTTCCGGACTGTAGCTTTTTTTGTATTCTCCCTTGGCCGGGGTATGTACCGGATTCCAACGGAGAACCACAGAGTGGACCCGAAGTATGTTTGGATTCCTCGTGTTCAGCAGCCTGCAATGGAACCCCTCGCTTTGAAAACAAAAAATGGTAGACGGGTGACACACAACAGCAGGAACACATTAGACCCTCTAGCTTCCACATATGAGGGGTGCTCTCCAAAATTAGCCTAAATCATGCAGGTTCTGATGCTTTTCGGATGCCAGATCTCAGGTGGTCAAGTGATCGACTGGGGTGGCGGCTCAGCCCATAAGCTCGGCAACGATATGTTGTCGACCTAAGACCACTTCAGCGGGACAAACTATTGATCAGCCCATCCTTTAAGAGAGGCAGGTCAAGGCTCTGAGGTAATTCTCTGATTGAACGAGTAAAGCCTGTACGGGGATCATTGCAAGTGTGAGCTTTCGTGGCTGCAAGGGTGAGGTTACTGGAGAGATCACAGCGCGTGTAACTGGTGCTTCTTCAGTTTGCGCTGCAAGGCCGCGCCTAATCCATTGTGTTCGATGTGATCCCAGGTTCCGAAAGCAGCGCATGCTAAAGGGCTGAAAAGACCCCAACCTGGACACCTCAAAGCTGACGCCAATTCCGAACCCCAAATCGGAGACTGCGAACTCCGAGCAACCAGTCATTAGTCTCATGTAGCCCATCGATCACTAACAGAAACCCACCACTCAGACTGGCTGCAGGTGAGCACGTGACTTTCCACAGAACCTCCTTTTGAACGTCAGCAGGAAGTTCAAAGACACCGAAAGAATTCTAAGCTCTTCAACCTGGGATGCAGACCCTGACATGCGAGCCATATAAACCTCTGGACCACCATAACAGGCTCAGCATATCCACAACCCACGGCGCTCGCGCTTTTTGGCTCTACAGAAAAAGGTCGATTCTCGCAGAACGTCGCGCCTTTCCTTGCTGAAAGGAGCCAGGGGGATGGGGAGCAAAGCTTACGGTCAATCATTTCATTCAGGTGGGCCTCCGCGGAATAAGGGGCCAAAGTTTGAGAGTTGGAGTGTCAGTAGTTCTCAGTCTAAAAACAGTTCTCAGCTTCACGGGTCCGGTTCTTCAGGAGCTCTTTCAGGAAAGATGACGCAATAACTAGTAGTGCCCTTCAAGAGGCTGCACCTGTTGGTGAGCCAAGCCCCGACTCAACCGACGCCTGCCGGAAAGTTGAAGAGCGCTTTCTGGGAATTTGGGCGCAAGTGAATTTTTGTTTATGGAGCCCGCTCAAGTTGGGCATGTTCGTTTAGGAGCAGCCGAGAAATCCGTAAATTTGTGATGTGCTTGACAGGCCTAGCAGAAAAACTATCTGCTTCCTTCCTGGCCAGGCCAAAGCAGGAGTCCCAATTTAACAGTTCTCCCGCCTTCGCATTCGTACTCTGCGTCGAATATTCCCTCTCCCTCATCTGCAAACTTCACAAACATAATGCCTCAAGCGTAGAAAATAGTCTCCACCGACTGAAAGTGTAACTATCACACTGCAAGGACTTCTTTTGACGGGACGTCAATGCTGCTGTCTGAACCCAAACCCTGCTTTGGGTCTAGCATAGCATGGCCTTCCGCCAAGGTTAGTGTACCCGAGTACAGATGCTCCCAGTTCTACAATTTCTAACCGGGTCCTACCTGGAGTCTCGAGGTGGGCCAGAACTACCCCGGATCAGGTATGGGGAGGCATTCATATGGAGCCAAGAATCGGCGATCGTCGGGAAGGCAAAGAGGTAAGAGCAGTCCTGCTGGGTTCAACTTTTTGGGGTTTTGCAGCTTCCGTGTCCTCGCCAGCTTTGCTGCAGAGAGACGCGCCAATCTCAACAATGCAAGAGAAGCGGCATGGTTTGGTGAAATGCTGCTGGCAGCGTAGCACAGTCGCGCAAGCAGTAAAGTTAGTTCAGGGCAGGGGCCTTAGTCTTTCAGCTTTAGGCCCGAGTCCCAGCCTCAGCAACCTGGGACCTTAACTGCAAAGCCCCACATTACTTTGGATGCCTGGTGGCATCTATCCACCCTACCAATAAAGGACCACTGCATAACTCAGCCTCAGCTGACGACTGTAGCAGTCTCTGGTCCTTCCATGCTGCGAGAGGCGATATCAGTTATTGCACTTGCACCTGTGCGAGGTCCGAATGCTTGGCTCGCGTGATCAAAAAGCGGGAGTCAACCAGCATCAAGTAAAAGCCTGACCCTTGTCAATCAAGCAAAACAAAACATGCCCTCCAACTTTGCGACTCAACATCAATACTTTCAAGCTACTTTGCGGACTGCAGGTGCCATGTGAGGGTGCTGGACCATATATCACCTTGACAAACGAGTTTGCTTCTTAGGCTCAAACCCCAGATCTCTGCGGGTTGGCTCAAAACCTGCTGCGCCTTGCTTCAGAGCCATGGGCGGCTGAGCAATGCCCGGCATTTTCATCCTTCAGACACACAGGGTCACTACTTCGGTCTTGCTTGAAACTCCTTCACATTTTGCGTGGAGGATTTCCAAGTGGTAGAAAAACTGACTTGTACTGGGAGGCCAAGACCAAAACTATTGATAGTCAGTGAGACAAAGCCTATGGAAGACAATGGTTTTGCGAAAAAAAGCATCATCAGCCTGATTGAAATTCTAGAGAAAACGTGTTTTCTTCTCTCCGAAAACCGATCTTCATCAATGGAAACTTTATGCAGCAGGGCTTTCACGATCTGTTCCCTGGTGCAGGAGCTCTAAGAGCTTGGTCATTGTTTTTTGGGTGGTACTAGGGTGGTCCATAAGGCCACAGTCAACACTCCATACTTCATTAGGCAACACTGGGAAACAGCTCCAGGAGCTCCGAGAATCCTGTTCCTTGTGGGTTTTTGCTTTGTTTGGGTACTTGCCGAACATTTTGGCATAGACCAGTAGAACGTGCAAATAGATGGTGCTCACCCTGATGCATTGGACTCCGCTGCGCTAAAACAAGCAGGCTACGGGCTTTAGGGGAGCTACAGTAGGTAGGTTAAGAACGTGCCCACACTCCGAAGTTCTTTATTGCGGGTTCCATGCATGTAAGACCTTTGAGGACATTTCACGTCGGAACATCCAAGCCCCAAGCCCAATCAGACCCAGGTATCCCTTGAAAGCAATGGAACGGTATCGTCCTTTCTTAACCTTGCAATCAACCTTGAAAGGCATCAGCCCAAGCCCCAAATCAGTTTGATACCTAGCTTCAGAGACACCCCCATCAGCTGGCAGGAAATTGAAAGCTACGTATACGAAGCACCTCTCAAGTTCCAGGAAGTTCACCGTTGCTGCGCACGGTTGCCAGCATCATGTGGCTTTGTACATAAGGTGCTGTCCCGCTAGCCCCAATTCCAGCAATTAGCACAATGAAGCGAGCAAAATTGAAACTGCGCAGCAATCCAAACCTGTAAATCATTGCCTGTCAACCCTGAGAAGCAACGAAGCCGCAACCTTTGATCCGATTCTTGCGCCGTGGAGCCCGCCCATCGCATCTTGCCCTGGCCCGCTGGTTACAAGCTGATCGGGCCTCGGAGCTTGAAAGAAACGGGCTTAGAAAGCTTTGAAGCTCGCTGAGCATGTCAGTGTATCCTGCAGTGCCGCCAAGCGATTTTGGAATGCTCTTACCCTTGTCCTTAGCAAAAACAGTCGGAAGCAGTTCAAGTTCAAAGAGGGGCAGAAGCTTCCGCTTCAGTTTGCGCTCCTCAGGACTAAACCCCCAGCCCAGACTCCCGATTTTGAACCTTGATTAAATGGCACAAGCCCGTCGGATCCGACCACGCCGGGGGCTTGGACTCAATGAGTGGATACCACGGCAGAAGCACAGAACTTAAACTAGTAGCGGCAGTGATAAATGGTGCCTACAGCCCTCATGAGCAGGATACTTGCAAGAATGAACCCGAAGGGCAAGTGATATCAAAATGAACAACTTAAGAAAACAGTCGTATCAATGGCAAATCCAAGCTTGGTCTCCAGCAGTTTCTTGATCTCACCCTGCAGACCGGCCTGGACGACCAGTGTGATTTAGGATGTGAAGACGTCGCCTAACCTAGGGCTCTGGGGGGTAGGCATCGGGGCTCGCAATGGTTTGCAGCTTAGGATTTAGGATTAGAACTTGGATTTAAAGCGGGCCTTGCCCTTGTCCTACCCCTTTCTTTCAGGTGATTATCTTTGCAAAGCGCGTCCCTCAGATAACTGCTCAAGATTGCTCGCAGTCAAGATCTGGCCACGCAATTTGTGCTGGGGTGCACTACAGTTCAGGATTTGGAGTGAGGCATTATCGAGTTGGGCATACACCCTACGCAGTTCAGCACCATCCTCAATGCTTCAAATGAGGCTGTGTGTGTCACCGTTCTCATTAAACAGAGAGCTAACCGCATAGTGTTGCCATGAGTGCTTGAGACAGTTGTTGCCGAATATGTATAAACCTTCCCATCTCAGAGAAGCCACAGCTTGCTTGCACACGTGTCCGTGAAAGATGCAGTTGTCAAGCATCCCAGAAATCCTCAACTAGCGCCGAAGGGATGCAATGTTGGCAAGGCAGTTGTGGAATATGCAGAAATCAGACCCATGCAATCAGAACGTGGCTGCAGTGCCCCAACCTTGAACTGCTGCTGAAGGCTGTGCCCCACCCCACAATCTCGCAACAACGACTCCGAGACAAGTCCGCAAGCTTCCTCCAAGCACCCAAAAAAAGTCAGTTGCCAGACGTTGCCCCTCACAGCAGATTCAATGAACAGCTGCTTGGTTTCGTGGTGATTTTTTCAAGGGAAGAAGAACATTGCTAGTCAGCCGTCCCCACAGATGCAGGTCCGCGATCATAAGCATCCTCCGTGGTACCCCTTCGATATCTCAATAGCCCCAACATTGTAGCTAAAGCATTCCTCACAATGAAGGGAACGGCACGGCCTTCTTGAGCCTGACTGAGGCGAACAGCCTCAGTCTCATGCCGAGCACGAGGGTCAGGGGTTAGATCAGGGCGTGCTGACCTCATGCAAAGCCAGTAGTAGGGGCTCAGAAAAGACATGTCCAGCTTTGATCGCCAAGGCGTCCCACTAAGCGAGTTCTCCATCGCATCAACAGCTCGCAAAAGCACAGTTCCACAGTGCTGATGCTTCTAACAAGCCTTACATAACGGCTTAGCACAATCATGGTGATCAACAGTATTGAGGAGTCCTTAATTCATGCCAAATACGGCAACCCAACCTGCAGGGTAACGTCAAGTGCACTTCCAACTGCCATGGACAGAAACCTTGTATACACAAGCTGAAAGGCTTGTAAACCCATCTGGGTGCCCCAGCGGCCTCATCCACACGTCCTTCCACTCCTGGCAGATGATAGCCATGATTTGGCAGTGCTAAGGGAAGTTTAGCGATAAACAGGATCATATAGGAAGGTGTTAGGTGTCATGCTCTTGGCAGAATTGAACTATGCCTGAACAGGGTAAGCTTGCCAAACCATGCACGCTCCTGTTTGCGATCCTGGTGATTAGACTCCATTTGACTCTGCTACATGGATGTATGTTGACGAGAGATTTGTGGTAATCATTCAATTTCCCGATGACTCGTTCCGATACCAAAAACACGTGCAAAACTCTTGGAGGGGCCCCTTGAAGTTGAGGCCTCTTACGTCCGTGTTCGGCTCTCCTGGCCGGGTCCTGCTTTGGTCCCCATGTTAGTGCTTGGAATGATAATAGAAGCTCTGGGTATTCGGCCTATTTTTCTCGCGCGGCTAAACGTCTTTCATTCGCGAAGGCCCCAAATCGAAAGCTCTTAGGGAGGAAGCCCTAAGCACATGTGCATCGAGGCGTCCCCGCGGTATAGCTCTCCGAGCAAATCTCGAGGATATATCGGAACACCTCAATGCAGGCACTTTGCAAGTGTCGAAGGGTCGACACAGATAAGGATGCTGCGGGGCCTTGCGTGGCGCAGTGCTTCCTTCATGTTCTGAAGCTTTCGGGCTCTGGCTGAAGGGTGCTCAGGTTTCACGTGGTTCGTTCACTTTGTAGATTTTGCGCTTAAAGGCTGAGGGTACTAGCCTCTTGTTTCAGCATACCGAACGTAAAACCTGCACGAGCCACACTTTGCTGTCCGCCAGTCGCAGCATGTCAACTGGGGCATATTGAAAGTTTGGGCTGTGAGTGGCGCACTTGTCTTTGTGGGTTTCTACACAACTCTGGGTTTGTGCCTCCTTTCTGCAGGATTGAAACTAGCATGTTTTGGCCATTCTGTCAGTTTTTGTAGTTCAGATCTGAGGGCTCTTTCCGACATCCCCTTCAAAGTGTGACGAACAAGGGCTGATGCCCCTTTGTTTAGACCTTCTGGCCCTTGCTGCCAAACCGACTACCTGGACAATGATCGCTGAATGTTGAGTCTGGGAACATCCCTTGCTGAAAGTGTGTCGGCTTCTGAATCACAATCCTTCGGGCAAACCCTGGTTTGTCCCATACTGACAACTCGTCAGCAAAACGTGCGAACCTACTATTCTACTCTGGATATATTCCATTTGGTTGGAACAATAGGACTTACGAGGGAGGAGTGCTGCATGCTTTGGAGTCGTCAGTAAGATTCTGAAGATCAACCGCTCGCTGGAAAACCTTTGAAGGTGTTACACGGCACTAGGTGCAAGACGAACCTGCTAGGTTTTGACACAAGATAGGACATGACTGTTACTTGGCCGTCCTGCTTGGAAGATTGGGGGAATTTGAATAATTCCTGTCTCGTGCCCAGCAGCGTGCCCACTTCATCTCCTGCGGCTTGGATCGTGCTGTCAAAGCTTTCGGGGAATTTGTGACTGTACCAGCCGGTGTATGTCTTGAAAAAACTATTTCACTTCATCTTGCTGTATAAGATGTTGAGGAGGTTCTAGGGGATGTTGTGGGATTTCGTTGAGTTCCTCACCCTGAATGCTGCAATTTCATCCTGGACCCCATGTCCCAAACAGCTCCTTGTGGTCCCAGCCCCTCACATCGCACTTGAGCTCATCGCCCAGATCCTGGGATGGGAGGCGAGAAATCGTTCAGACCAGTACCATTCTGATTCTTGAGATCCGTACTCGTAGCTCTCTTATCCTTGGGTTTGCGCGCATTATGCAGATTCCAAACTATGTAGTAGCTCCAGGCAGGGCTCCTTCAACAGAAGACGCATCGGAGTTTGAACGTTGCCATCATGGATTTGGATACGAGGTCGTTGGGACTGCAGAGCAGGCATCCAGATTGTTTGAGGTTCTGGTCCATGGTCCTTTGTGCCGGGATTACGAATTGGGCATTTTGCAAGGCTAGCGGCTAGAGGCATAAGGGTAAATTTCGGAAAGACGTTGCAGAGCAGACCTGACCATAGGATCGTCCAGAGAATTCGAGGCTTGAAGTGTTTGAGGCTTGGAGATTTCAAGGGTTCTCCAATGCCAGGTCTGATCTCAAACAGTGCTACCTCCACGATGGCATGTCTAAGAATACTATACTTCAACAGGACCACCAAGGGCCCCCAAAAGGAGAAGACAAGCTTAAGGACTTCGACGGCAGAGGCTTGACAATTCCAGCCAGCGTGATTCCGTTCGATTCTTCGCAAACGTGATTGCAAACACCACGGCCACCGCTAGCAACATCGCGGCTTGGCATCCTCATCGCCCTACCTACAAATTTCAGAATAAACGTATCAAGGAAGGGTCCTTCCCAATGCGCCTCCACCAACAGCAGCTGCAAACCTACTGATCCTCAACACCAGCCCTGGACTGCCTTTGAGGCCCTCTGCCCTTACAAGATGACACACGCCTGAACTTCCAAAAGCACAAGGCCGAACTTTTCACAAGTACTCTTTTCATGCCTACCATGCGAACCAAAAAACGGAAATCCAGTAGATGCAGGCCACACGGTCCCACGTGACTACACCTCTACCTAGATAGTCCGGTAATTTATCAATTTATCAAACTTGTTTTCCATGTGCTGGATCCCATTTCCCACGATAAGATGGCCTATAGCCTATGACCTGAATAGGACGACTCAACCCTTGGAAATTCGACCCAAGTCTCCTCGCAGAAATCGCATTGCTTTGGATCATACCAAGCAGCACCTGACTCTCATGGCAAACTTGAAGGCTACGGGCCGGCTGAGGGCACTTGGAACGCAGTTCGGTTTGGGATCTGGTGTGCAAATGCGTGTCTATCCGATTTAGGACCTCAAGTATATGTACATAGTCAATCCCTAGGCCTTCAAGCTGGGCCCTAGACCCCAGATTTTATTTTGGCAGTCCAAATCAGCGAATTGCGCTGCTTCGCCTTTAGCAGCTCTAAACTGGATGTATTATGTCCTGATAAAGGTTCCCCAATCCCCGCAGCAAGATTTGTTTCTTTTGGAAGACAAGGCCCGGTAGTAGCACTAGTAGTACCAATAGCAGTCGCAGTCAGAACAAGAGGAGTAATAGCAGCAGCAGCAGTAGTAGTACTAGTACTAGTACTTACTAGTACTAGTACTAGTACTAGTACTAGTACTACTAGTAGTAATAGTAGTAGTAGCAGCAGCAGCAGCAGTAGTAGTAGTAGTAGTAATAGTAGTAGTAGTAGTAGTAGTACTAGGAGGTGGCGTAGGATGAGGAGTGGTAGTAATAGGGCAACGAATAGTACTACCAGCAGGTATTCATCCACGACGCAAGTATCAAGACGACTGATGGCATCAGAGTAAGCATCGCAGGAACCAACTGTAAGCCAGGTAGCACGCGTGCTTCAGGTTCCCACCCAGAAGTGCGCAGTGCTGCGGCCTGTCCCGAGCATCGCCTCAGGGTTTGGGACTTGGGGTTCTGACGGTGGCGGAAGTGATCGTTTCATTTTGTTCTGTTTGTTCTCCTGTTGGGTTTTGAAAGGGTTTGGTTTGGGTTCGGGTTGAATTCAAGGGCGGAGGATAATACCCCCTGGAAAATGGTAGCAAACTCTGAATAGGCGTTCACAAACTGTGCGATTGTTTAGACTAACACTGCATGCCTCCCAGTCCAACCCTACCGTCACTTGGAACGCCCTCAGGTGATCGTGACAACACCTCGGTACAGTTAATGGTACTCCTGGAAGGCTCCACAGATTCCTTTCGAACGTGTTCCCTGATACAACCACAAGGTCCCAAGGTGACACCGAGCACTTGCAACATTGACATATGACAGGCAAGGCACGCACAGCCTTCCTTTTTCAGATCTCCAAGCTTTGTGCCCTAAGCTCTCCACTGTAAACCCACGCCTCCAAAGCCTAAACCGCAAGCCTTCAACCCAAATTGCTACTCCCCTGAGTCTCAAGCCGAAATCTTACAACAAAAGAGTCTTGAGACCTTAACTCCACATTTCAAAACGAAAACCTCAACCCCAAGTTTCGGAATCTAAACCCTGCACTCCGCACTAGCTCTACAACTCAACGTCTGCACAACACCCGTACTAAGTCTCTTCGCGCCCAACCGAGCTGCAGATATAAAAGTCGTCTGGCGCGCCCTTCCCTTGCTCCACCTCGTGAAAACCACATGTTATCATTCTTGTCTTTGTGCTCACAGCCAGTAGATTTGTTTTTGCTGGGTTTGCTGTGACTATCAATGTGGTTATTACGGTCCTGACTTTGATCTTGGCCGCGGAACTTCTACGCAACTGTTGTATGTGGTTGTGCAGTATCGTTGTCCTTCAACATTCGAGGGTCCAAGTATGTCATCTCACGGCTCAACGCCGCGCCCAAGTGACTGCAAGCTACTTAGTGTCGTGGTGATCAATCTTGAGTTTGGGATCATTGGCTCTTCTGGTGGCCTTGAAAGCCTCGTGCGAAGTTGTGGAGATATGTGGGTGCCGTGAGTTGGCAGAAGCAAATCACATTGGCCTTCAGGCGCGTATTTTTGCATCTGTACTTCAGCGGCCAGGGATTGCGAAACAGAGATTCCACAGGATCTGTGGATGGGTTCAGGGGCATGTTTAACGGCAACTTGATGCAATCGAGGACACTATGTGGAGCGCCTACGAATTCTGATGATTCTGAGTCTCTAAGTGAGGCGGGATGTCTTTTCCTCCATCCATACTAGCTTCTCTTTCGGGTTGCCCGTGGCGCTCAACACGATGGTTCCTGACTCTGAAGTGAATCACTAAGCAGTGGCTCGCTAACTCACAATCAACATGGAGCGTTTTTTGTCTAATTAAAGACCTCCAGGTAGCACCCTCAGATTCATTATTCCATTATTCTTTGAAATGAGCCTTGTAGACGTAGTCTGTGGAGTGGAGCCCGCCCGAATCGAAGGACCAGGTTCCAGACATGCCGTGCACGGCCTTCAATTTAAGCCGTTGCTAAAATTTGCACTTCAGCTTGGAGATCAAACGTCTGCGAGTCTAGCTGGGGCTGAAACAGCAATAGCAATCCGTTTGCGAAATGAGCCCCTTCCCCCCTAAAGATACCTATTCCTGCAAACTGCGAGCGTGGAATAATTGGAATGTGAACATGCGTTATTCGGCTTGGGGTCCGGGTGTTTGTTTAGAGCATGGCGGTTTTGTTGCCAGGGGCAAGGGCGCTCAGTGGCAGGTCACAGGGTGTCAAATTCAGCGACTCGTGTTGGATTATCCTGACGTAGGAGTTAGGGGTTAGTCTGGAGTCTGCTGTTCGTCAAGATCCAGACTTAGTTATGTAAAGGTTGAAGTCAGGTACAGGATTGAGGGGTGGGAGATGGACAAGGCTTCTGGTAGGTAGCAGGGGCCTTTTCGCTGTTTAGTTTGAGCTTCCTCGAGTAGATCCAGGGATTACTGTTTGTGTGTAGATAGAAGTGGTTTCAGGATTACGTGGTTGTTGTTGTTGCTGCTGCTGCTGCTGATGCCTTCTCTCTTCTCATTCAAATCCTCCTTCTTCTTGTGCTACTGGTCCTGTTGCTGCTAATAAAGCTGCTGAATGGATCTCAATTCCCTCTTCAGACAGTAGCGACCAATGGCAGGACAAATCAAGGTCAACCTGAATTCAATAAACCGAATGGATTTTGAGCAGTTTCGCCGGTAAATTACGAGTGTTCTTTTATCGGGAGAACGGGGCAGCTAGGGCTTTCAAAATGAATTGAGCTGAGTTTTGCCGAGATCTCGCTGTTCTTATCTGTTCCTCGTCTAAACGGAGCGTTTGAATGATGAATTATTGAGCTCCTTGGGATAAGAATTCAAAAGGCACTCCGTACAGCCCCTTGATGGCCCCATGCCCCATGCAGTAGACCCCCAATCCTAGAAGAAATCAAGCTCCCCCATGCCGCCTGGCCCCACACGGTGACTGGCAACTTAGCCTGCTTCGGGCTGCGTGTATAGCTTGGGCTGTAGAGCTTTTCAGTTTCAGGGCAGGTGAGGGGGTACACAGAAAACGAGCGGTGACAAACACCCGATGCCTGTGAAAGTGAAGTTTAAGGCTTTGCGATGTCCGGGTCTGTATCCCAAGAGCCTCGTACAGTTGCACCGTGAGAGCCTCCTGCTTCCTGCCTCACCAAACGGAAAATGAACATCTCCCATTAAACGAGCATTTCTGGAATTTTATCGAGTTATTGCAGCTTCTTCCGCAATCTGATGGGGCAAGTCTCAAGCTCATCCCAAAGCTCCATGTGCCCCTGGACCCAACATCCTCGAAAGTTGTGCAGCTTGCATGATTGGAAGGGCTGCTGACGCTACTTAAATGCAAATGGCTGGTAGTATTGCACGTCTACCTGAATGCGGGATGTGATCCAAATTCATGCCTAGTCCAAACCCGCATCCCTGAACCTGAAGCCTCCAGCGAGAACAAGCCTGAACTAAGAACCCCAACCCTAAAAGGAACTCCTGGGGCCTTAAATGACACAAGACAGCTCAAGACTTCTTTCAGCCTTCATCTGCTTCTCGCCACCGGCCATGGACTTGGTCCAGTGCAGTTTGGGGTTCCGGCGCAAGCTCGGCATTTCCGGGGTGGTTACACTCCAGGACAGTTCGCTTGTAAAACGCGCAAGTTGCTGCCGGCATCCAACACATTCCTTAATCACTCTTGATACTAACGCAGAAGGGAGATCCTGTGGGAGGCCTACTGCGGCTAGACTGCACTGGTAAACGTCTCTGTCTGCCAGGATGGATGCAGTGCCATGAAAGCAGCCCAAAGCCGAAGCCTGGACCCCCAGAAATTCGGAAGCTGCATTTCCAACCCTAGATGCTGGATTTTTTTCCACACCTCCATCCCGTTGTCAGCTTGCAACTCGTTGCAACAGCCGTCGCACGTACCAGAGGAATAGCCACAATGATGTGTTCCACATGTTCCAGGAACAGCCCAACCAGTTTGGACAGGCAGTCTTTATGTGTGTCTATATACTACGGGTATGACCGATGGGCTATCGCTTTCCACTCTAAGGCTCTGGAAACAATTACAAGACAGATTACAAAGATCCCAACAAGAATTCCCAAGAAATGCATTACCTAAAAGATCCCAAGACCTCTTAAGCGTGTTTGCTGTCTGAGAAACCATGAACTGGTCGACGGTGCCCCCGAGGGCACTCTTTTCAGCAGCGTCCTCCAAGCTCGGCTTTCACGTTGTACAAATTCGAGGCAGGGGTGGAGGAATCAGGGATCCCGGCTTCTAAGACTTCGGGTTTTGGTGGTCACACCCGCGGGGTTCTTGGAGTCAAAAGTCTTGTGGAGCAATGCTGGCTTTCCGCCGTCAACTCGCAAGGCGTGTGGGAGGTCCGGATTGTGCAGGCCGTACGGCATGTCGATCATGCGAGCATTGCCTGCAGTTCTCAGGAAAGCGCATGAGCTGGCGGTGCCTAGCGGTTTAGTTTGCCTACTACTGGCTACTACACACACAGATTGAATCATGGCGCGGGTCTTCTGCAAGAGCTGTGCAAGCTTTCATCAGACAGTTCCAAGCTCAAAACTCAAAACCTGGCATCATCCTAAGCGCGGCGAATTTATGCCTTCGGCGGACGTTTAGTCCCAGGGGCCTGCAACTTGGGGTTAGTGAGGCTTGTGGCTTCTTGCGTGCCTCAGTGCGTAAAAGCATCCTAAAAGGAAGGAAGACCTAGAGTGAGCGAGTGCACTGCTTTACAGCCACCTATGATCATCCCCATTTTTTGGGATCCTGGCTTCTGTTTCAATCTATTGGGGCATGCACACACACACTATGTGGCAAACTATCAACATGCTTATATTGACACTCCATGATGAAGCTCCCCGTGACAGGGATGGGACCAACATCCCAAACACCGAGTATTCTTTCAACTTTGCAATCGCGATTGTTAGCACTCTTTGGTCTCATACCCTGATCAACCCTAAGTCACACGATGCTGATGTCTCTGTATCCAAGTGGTTTAAAATGATTTTACCCAGCTAGAACAATGATTATCCCTCAGCCCTTTTACTCTAAAGCATATGCCACAAACGAGACCCCCCAACGCTTTATATTCAGCTTTTCGCGCCCAGCCACCCTGCGCCCAGGCTCTCTATTGCTGTTGAGCAGCATTCCGAGTTGGTAGCACCACCCGTAACCCTGCGCATGTAGGAATTTAGGGCCTGGAATTTTGGGAGTCGGGTTTCAGGCTTCAGCTTTGAGCATCTGGGTTTAGGATGTAAGGATTCGGGCTCGATGCTTGGTATGACGCCCATCAAGACTTCCATGCTCAAGATTTTCAATCATGCTGCTAGCATTACAATTGCTTGCTGTAACAGCATCTGCCTATCACTGTCAGACTCGAGCACGCGGACCGTTGCCATTGAAACAGCATGCACCGACGCACACACACAACCTTCAAGCTGAAGTTAGTACAGCCGCAGTCTCGGCGTTGCCACCCTCCTGTGTTGCTTGGCTGTATCGCAGTTGCCTTTATCGGCCCCACACAGAACCCCAACAAAACTGTTGCCCTTGCCTAGTTGACAGAGGTTACACGAAGGAGCAAACATCTACTGTTCTCCGTACCGCGCTGTCAAAAGCTTTTGCCAACTGACTGCAAGCTGTGAACAAAGATGAACAAAGTCTAAGGTGAAGATGCGCGACATGTGAGTCTTTCAACTGGCCATTACAACATGGGTGAGAGGCCGAAGGCCGAAGATGGCTTGAAAGGAGCAGGAACTCCATAAACTCCAGAACTAGACTCTAGTCCCTTCACCTTGCATCCTTAATTCGCCTGATTCCCACATCGTGGCCCTTCCAACTTGTACGGCTGTCGATGGTGACCCTGAGAGTCCACATCCTAAAACAAGGAATTATCTTCAGGTTCGATCACTATGACTACCTGTCCATCTGTACATGAGCCCGACATGTCAATGTGTCTTACTTGGATGACTCCTCATACTAGAAGAGAGAACATTCTGATCCTTCAGCCCCAACCCTCTTTTACTCAGGCACCGGCAGGCTGTGCACCAGGCTGGCAGCGTTGCCCACAGCACTAACAACATCCCCAACCTTGCAAGGGCTTGAGAGTCCCTTAAGTAAATAGGCTAGCAGGTACATAGTGAGCTTGGGCCACTTCTGAACTCTTCCTATTTTGGACTAGCGCCTTGGGAGTTGAGGAGTCCGGGGAGTAGCGCTGACTAGTGTGTACGAAGCAATTCAGGGGCTAACATGGATAGGCATAGCGCCACAAGGTTTGATTGTCTAGGTCTACAGCCTCAATGCTCAGGATACAGCCCAGTACTTGGCGCGAGAGAAGCTTGCCTGTCGTACATACTTAGCCCTCACCATGTCTCAGTAAACATATGAGTGCGAGTGATGGAGGTACAGAGTGATCTACGCTGCAAGCTTTTCTGTTTGATTTTTGATCAACCATCTTCATGGAAGTTGGTTGCGCAGCCTTGAACCTGAAAGCCTCCCAGAACTCACCCAGCTAAGCACAGACTCAAACAACCGACGTCTCCCCACAGAGAAAAAACAATAGGTCCAGCGTAAAAACAAACCCATATACCAGTCTTACTCATCAGTACAGTAGCCAATAAGGCCAAATAAGATGGAAGCCATGCAGTAAAGTTCGGACAGCTCATATCTCCACCCCAAGGCTCCGAACGCCAAGCACAAGGAACCGAACCAAACCCCCATATGAGAAACTCTGGAACAATCATCTCTCGGAAGGCAGCTCCCTCCGAATCCAACGCACTTAAGTCTCATGCTGAGGCCCTATCAACCTATGTAAGGTGTACACGCGAGCCTCATGGGATCATCTAGCCTGCATGCGTAAACCCAAACCTCATAGATGTCTTAAGAGAACGCCCCTTGACGTCCTGTGCAACCTCCAGAAACACCAAGCAGCTTGGCAAAAGATCTGTAGAACTCCGGGAGCCACAAAACAACAGCCAAAGAACCCAAACATGCATGCTCTGGCCTGATCTAGTTTGTCGAAAAGGCCACCGCCACCCAGGGGAGGCCTCAGTCTGAGAGACCGAGTTTTCGTACGTCTGCATGAGAAATTGAAAGGGCTGTGCAAGGCTTCCTTGGACCTAGCCGTCTCAAACATGGAAGACCTGGATCTCAGGCGTCGGCGGCTTCTCTACCGGCAGTTCGCACGAACCTGTGCAATGCAACAGAATTCAGAGTTTTGGCTTATGAGAGCGTCAGGATTTAGAATTTGATTCCTAAAGGAATCGGAGGTAGCATTTGCAGCCTAGAGATTTGAGTTGAAGCGTCCTAGGTGCAATTTTTGCAAATGACTCCGATAGCCGGACTGCTGAGCCAACAATGGCAAGGTCATTGTAAGGGAATGCGAATCGCGGAAACTCTGTGAACTTGTCTGGCGTTTGGGTTCACCAGGTCAAATGGGCTTGTGAGAGTGTTCAAGAGAGGTCGCACATGTGTGATTGGCGGCCGAAGCGGTTCGCAGCTTGGGAATGGTTTGGGAAGTTCGTTCTTCAAGTAACCCCCCTCAGGCTTAGAATCACGAGTATACTTTGGAATGCCTCGCATAACATAAACTGCCATAAACTTAAAGAGACGCTAGACGATCCCCAACGTGGTCTGTGGTTCTGCGGTCAGAAGCCGGGAAACCTGTACCGAAATCTTGCTTCGACAACTTTCTGGGAATGCGGAATGCTTCTGTCTCGTAGTCAGGGAATGTACAGGTCTTGATGGCACCTGAGCCGGTTTTACATTACAAAATCGTCCACCAGGCATGCAGGCGAGGCCCTTCACCTGCAAGCTGAAAGCTCAACCCTGAAAAAGTAATCTCCATATCCGCAAGCTGGAACCCTGGGAACCCTAAGCCCTACACAAGCGCTCAAGCCGCCTTTCGGCTCGACGAAGGACATGGGGTCTTTGGTGTCGGGCTTCCAGCCAATCTTCCAAAATCACTGGGCTGAGCGTTTGGCCGCTCAGTGTAGGGGCTGCAAAGAAAAGATCTAGTCTGTATAAAGGATGTACAACGATTGTGTCTGGGAATCATGGCATTTCGCTTCAGGGCTTCAGGCTTTTCATCTCGCAGGGGAGCCTAGTTATGACATCAGGTCGAGCACGAATTGAGGCAGGTACTTTCTCAGGCTTAGGGATGGGGGTTCGTTAGGATCAGGGTTTTAGAGTTGCAAATCAGGGTTGAGATTTTAGGGCTTGGGGTGCGGAAGGAGTAGGGATTAGATGTTCTGCTTGTAGATTTAGAGGTCCGGGTCTTGGGGTCTTGTGTTCGGGGCTTGGGAGGACGTGCAATCACAACGGGAGCTGGAATCCCATTATGTGGGGCCATTTCGGGCTTCTGGCTATGTAGAAGTTCAAAGTGGATTTTTTTGGGGGTGATCATTCATAGCCTCTTTGGGAAGCAGGGTGAGCACACAAAATCCCGCATGATCCTAAGTGCCCTAAACCTTGCAAACCGTGGCTGTACAGGACAATGAGGCCGTGCAGGGTTTTTAGAACCAACTGTCGGGCTGTGGGGCACATTTTATGGACTGGAGTTTAGGTCTTCAACGCTAAATCTCCAAGTCCCAATAGGGGTTAGCGATCTGGAGTCAAGTGGTACGCTGCTTGAGGTTTTTCCTACTCGGGCGCCCCTCTTTTCAGGCGAGGCTTAGTTTGCACTCCTCAAGTCGAATCCCTCTAAAGGCTTGCCAAACGAAGCCTGGGTCATGGATCCAAGAAACCCCTCTGACAGTTTGAATCTCCAAATGTTCAAGCCCCGGACCTGAAGCGTGGCTCTGAGGCCTAAACCAGAAGCAAAGTGAATCTGTAGTTCTCACCGCTGATGACCTACGTAATGTCTACAACATGATACCCGCCCAGCTCTCGAACCGCAAGTCCCTGGCCCTGGACCCACAACCAAACACACAAGCCCTACATGCAAACCCAAATCTGAACTTCTGGCCCTGTCTCTGGCCTTTGGCACTTTGGCGCAAGTTGCGTGGACCAAGTTGCCTACAGCTCGACCACTCAAATTCCAAAGGCACTACCTCTTCATGAGAACGTCTGTTCCCGACTTCCGGCTTTCAGAGACAGAGCTAGACAGAGAGAGAGAGGGAGAGAGGGATAGAGAGAGAATGGGTGAGTGAGCGAGCGGTGCGCAGTAGCCTTGATTTGATTCATTGGAGCCCTGACAGAATCCGTGGCAGGAATCTACAGGGCAGGTGGTGATCAGCCATCGTATCGCGATTCATCACCAACTACTACTAGCCGACACCACGAAGCCCTTAGTGTCAACTCCCCTGCCGTAGCCGCACACCGCAAGCTCTAAGCATAAGCTCGCCGAAATCACACTTTTGAAGCATCGGCAACCTAATGCTTCAGCATATATCGTCCTGAGAAAATCCGCAGCGCCAACTTTGACTTTCTTTCTCCTATCCGCACAAACCTTTGGCAAATGCTCAAACTCCTAGACTCAACTCCTCAACCGTGAGGCTTGAATCCAACACCTCCTCCCTAAGGCCCACATAACAAGCCAACTACAACTCTAGAATTCTCCTATAAACAACCATGTCAGCCTTCTTCCAATATCATGCAAAAGACAGGCTTCTGCACGTACCGCACCTATGGAAGCATGTTCAAACATGCTACGTGCTGCGAAGCATTTCTGCTGTCGGAGAAGACACCCTACAAATGCCTTGAGAACAGTTTATGGTATGACCGCAAACCCAAAACTGTACTTGCAGGCCGGTGGTCAGCTTTCCTCCTCGGGATCTCGACATGGCAGCCCTTGTGGGAGCTCTGGGATTTGGCATTTGGATTTTGAACTGGAAGGTTTTCAGAGGTTTCGGAGTGAGCTTGCTATTGCTTTGAATTCAGGGATCGCGCGAGGGTTGGAGGCTGCAGTGTGAAACCAAACTCTTCATTGGTATACCGATATACGATTGATACAGTATTGGGAGACTGCGGCTGGAAAATCCTATGAACCCTCTACGGTTATGAAATGTAAAGCATGCAGCGGACGGAAGCCACAGCAGCGTCACTATCGCGAATAGCCCATGGCGGCTGGAAGGAATAGAGCGTACCATGAGACAAGCATATCACACGATCATGACATTATGTGCCTTCTATTGGCAGGCTGCACAGGGGCATGAGAGACCCGAGAACCTTCATACTCAAACACCTCTGAACAGCTCCACCCCGTGAATAATCTTTTTGGGAAGGAAACAAGACGTACTACAGTTGCTACTGAAAAGCTACGTACAATAGATTGACTGCCGCACGGACTTCGGATACCCAAATTTGCGCTGGCCTGTGAATGGGTCCGCGAAACCCCTCGGCCTCTTGCAGAGCTCAACAGACATTTGACGCAAACTCAAGGCACGGGATGTGCTGTGAAGGACTTTTGGGTAGAAGATTTGGTCATGGGAGCTTAGGAGCCTGGGATTGATAAGTTTTACTGGGATGACGGTTCACAGAGGTTGAGGGCCTAATTGGCTGCCAAGGTCAGAAAGGGTGTATATATGCAAATCCTTGCTGCGAGAACAACTCTCTGAATGCTGACTACAATCCCCAACCTAGCAGCTCAGGACTTCCATAAGATGCAAGCCCCAGGATCACTGCCCGGTTGTGCCTAAGAGTCCCAAACACCTGCACCTCAGACGCGCAATGGCTAGCTTTGTAATCTAGACCTAAAGCAAGGACACGCGCTCAAGAATTCCCATATGAGGAAGCAAGATCGACACATGACTACGTCTTAGCCGAAGCTTTGAATTGCAGTATACATGTGAGATAGAATTATCCCTAGGCCGGTGAGCTCAAGGCTTAAACGCTCTAAGTAACATAAACCTGCGAACGCTACGCAGACTCTCAATTCTCAACAGTCAGTTCTCTGTGGCAGCAACAGCCTGGTGCAGCGCAAGAAGGATGTTGGCGCTCGACGGGCGGCGGCCACCTCGTGGGGGGCTTCACTCGTGAGGTTTTGTATCAAAGTGTTGTAGCAAAGCTGGTATGTCGGTTTAAGCCAAGGGCAAAAATCAATCCCACCCCGACATGATTACTTTTCGTCTAGTCCTCGAACTTGTTAATCTTGCCAAGCCTAGCAAGGCAGCATTTTCGAAGGTGCATCTGCGAGGCCATGGCATGACCCTCAAACATTTCAATCCCAGAATATCAAATTCCTTGAGTTTTCTAGTCTTTGGCATGCATGGGGAAGGCCTTTCATCCTAAGCTTGCGTGGGGGATTTGTCTGAGCTGCTAGACCCTTGAGGGCATCAGCCCCAAACCTGAGTCCCTGCATTGAGAGTCTGGGGGCCTCAGGTCCTTTCTTTTTTGAAGCCTGGAGCCTGATAATCTCGCACACAAACCTATCTACTTCGCCCAATCTCAGCCCTGAGCAGCAAAGTCATCAGCAGCACGACACAGCGCCAGTGGCATGGCAGGGCCAACTTTGGGCCATCTACCGTAAAAAGAAAATCTGAATCTTTGGAAAGGGGGTTGGTGCCTATGCAGGAATGCTCCCAATGATTCGTCTTTCTTACAGCGTCCCCCTGCATTGAGTGTTCAGTTTTTGTTGTCTTGCTGTTTTGGATTGTTACCGTTTTGAGTCTTGGGTGTGGGGCTTAGGGTGTCAAGTCCATGGTAAATCATATTTAGCATCTCCTATACACGATTTAGGAGAATCTGTTCTCCCTGCAAGCAAAGTAGAGAGTTGCCGCTCCCATCTGCGTGATAGGGAGTACGTGTGGGCAGTGACGTGTTCATTTCGTGCTCGCCCTCGGTTGCTGGCTCGAGCCTGGTCATGGATCGGAGGACATCGACAAAAAGGATCGATGAAAACACGATGGACGTCATTAATTGCAGCTGAGATACATCTTGCAATGCTGCAGTGTGCTGTTGTGACTCCAGCTCATGTCAGGCAGCAGGTTTGGGGTTGGGCACCAATGAAATGTTCGGAGGGCTCTTGTGGCTTTGAGGAAATACCCCATGGGTCGAAGGGCATCAAGCCACCCGAGCACTTGTTGTAGCAGCGGGAAGTTTGCGGATGTAGTCAGGGTTTGAGTGTCGCCGAACTGTAACGGATTACGTCATGATCTAGAGAGCGCAGCCGCCGGACCTTCCGGGGGATACTTCTTTGTGAACCATCTGGAGGGGCAAAGCCCATCAAGCCCAGTCGCGTAACCTTCTGTCCAGATGAAAGAATTGAAGCTATGGACTCCGATCCCAAACCCCAGACAGGCGGAAACGGCCCTGAAACCGGAATTCCGCAAATCTAAAGCTCGTAGACGGTTGCTTAATTGTTTGCTGCTGTTGCAGGCGCCTATTCTTCCCAGTTCAATGATGATCTCTGTGGGGCTTTCGCTTTGTGTTTTGGGGGCTCAAGCTTGTGTGCTAGGGTGTACGTTCAGGGTTGCCAGCTCTCTCCTGAAATTCCCAGCTATTACACCTGCACTCAGACTATCCACACCCCAACTCCTCCCTGTCAAGGATTAAATGCCCTGCACACATCGGGCTCCGCACGTGCAGAAGCCACATGGGCCAGAAAAAGCTCTCGGCCAGCGCTTGTAGGCCATGAGCCTGGTTGCAAAACATGGATTTCTCCCTCAGATGTGCGTTATTGAGCTACGTACAGGAATTAAGATCCAAGGCTTATGCCATCTGTGGGTTGGGCATCTCGGGCGTTGAGGCGGTCAGGATTGAGTGGGTATGCCCCGTATCCTAAAACTCGATAGCCCATGCGCGGAAGATGAATCCAAGCAACTAGACCGATGAGCACGACAAAACAGACACGCACGAGTCAAAATCCAACTCATGCTAGGCATACTCTCTAAGAGACAGAAATCCCTTCACATGTTTGCAACACTGGGTGCAGTCCAAATCCTCACAAATGCTACCGCTATTGTATTTCTTCGTTCGTGGGACTAGTACTCATGATTTCGATCGTGGATCAGTATTCAAGCCTTTGTATTCACATCGCTACTGATAACGTCTACCTGCAGATTTCTTCGAAAAAAGGCATCCCCTTCACATACCCCATCCTCATCTAGGTGACAAAGAGGACCACTGAATTTCGGAAAGCCTACGCCCCCCCACGTCCATACGCCGTATATATCCTGTTTGCGGGACACCAGGTTACTCTTAGACTCTTCATGCTGTTGCATTCCATCCAAGCCTCAGGGTGGAAGGCGGCCCGGGGAGGCCGCCTGAGGCCACCGTAGCCACGGTAGCGGCCACGGACCTCGCCCTCTGCGCCCTGACAGGGTTCAGGCTTTGGAGTGTAGTTTGTTTGTAAGAGGCCGGCTGTTGTATAGAATTCTGGGCTTGAGGGCTCTACAGGTCTCAAGTGTCAGTAATAGGGGTTCAAGGTTTTTGGATAAAAGCGTAAGGATTTAGGGTTGCTTCAAGGTGGGATTTTGGGTACGACCCCGGACACCGCTACACTGTAGTTTTAGGCAGGTAGGTATTGAAAGATCAGGTTCATATTGGCATTAGTAAATCATGCTCATTAGAATGGTCTGAACGGACTCTAGTTTGGTTGCATTCAATGCTAGCCAGCGTATAGGCCTGGGAAGCTTGGGAAGGACGGGGATTCGTTTAGGGTTCAGGGCTTATGGGATTGTGGGTGTCGGCGAGGGCTTCAAGATCTTGAGGGGAGGTCAAGGTGTATAGCGCCTATAGGGTCGTTAGTCGCTAGCATCTTACGGCATATGTTGACGCAAAGGATTTTGCAGACACGATTCCACAACTACGTGTTTTCTGGGCTCCAAGTCATGTTGATGGCTTTTTTGGGTTGGCGCAAGCAAGCCGATATTCCCTGAATCTTCAAACCTTCAAGCCTGAAACCACCTAAGCGCTTCTTGCCTTGAATCCATAAACTGGTGAATCTCATCACCCTCTGAGGGGAAAAACGAGGCGTAAACTTCTGCGAACGCGCACGAAAAATGGGCCTGCGACAGCTTTTCAGCGGCTCCAAGCATACCCTCCAAAGGCCTCGACAACGTTTCAGGTTTAGTTCAAGTGCAGGGCTTATATAAGTGCGGCTGCAGTGGGGAGCCATGAGTGACTATGAAAGGAGTAGGAGAAAGGAGGCCTGGAACCAGGCTCTGGGGTGTTTGGCTTGGAGGTGCGCTAGAGTAGCCGCTAGAGGCGTCAGAGTTCAGAGCTCTTTGGTGCAGCAGCACATGTTTCTTTCTGTGCAACCGCTTGAACCCTAAACCCTGTAAACTGTGTAGTTTACTACAAGCCTTCATAGCCCGGAAGTCTTGACATCACCTGGAGGCCCTAGCCTCACCACAGCACTTGTCGCCCCCAAGGCTACGCCACTTGCCAGGCCAATGAGACCATCCTCCGCGCAGGCCAGAAGGCTGTGTGCCCGCATCGGGTATCATGATCTTGAGATTGGCCAAAATCTTCGTGTAGAGCCTGGACTGAATTCTAAACCCATGAAGTCGCAGAATGATGAGGGATCGCAGTCCCAGGTTGCTTGCCTTCAGCAAGAGCAGCAAGGAAGGATACAGGGAAAGCACTGAAGTCCACAGCTGAAACCTGACACGCAGGCAACACGAGACACACTCCCCACAGCCAGTGCTCTGCAATCTTTTAGAAAGAAAAACTCCATTCCCACAAAGACATGATGCGTCCTCGTTCGCTTGCTTGAAGGGCTCCTGGCGGCATTCCGGAAGAAGGAGCAGAAGTTTTGTTCTGCGAGGGTGTGGGGAGGGTAGGCGGTGGATAGAGATACAGCGATCAAAGCCTAACTTCACAAAAGTCCCATTAGTCTGAGCCGTTCTAGGACAAGGGCCGCACGCGCCTAGACCCTCAGAACCAACACCCTTAACTTGCGCCGACTCAACTCCACGGTTTGAACTTTTCCTCAGGATTCTTACTCATTGTGAAGGTACCGGTGAGAAATCTAACGAAAAATCCGGCATTCCACCTGCACAGAAACTCGAGAGCCCTCGTTTTAAGTCCATTGCATCTTGAAGGGGAAGTCCCGAACCTTCAGGCCCTAATCCAAAGACTTTCAGAAAAAAATCCAACACCAAATTCCACAACCGACATCCTAAGCCTATGTCTCTGATGGGAAGCCCCAAGCGCTGTGCCTGATCAACCGCAACTCTCAAGCTACTGGTGTATCGCAAGGTTCTCAGCCCGATCACGCATCTTCAGTGATGCATAGCTGCCCCAGACCTCCAAGTCTGAAACCCCTCGCGCGGCCTACAAAATCACATACAGTACCATGGCTCCCTAGCTAAATCATTCTAAATCTATGGGACGCTTAGGAATGCTTTCTGCAATCTCTCGTTTCACCTTTCATTGCCTAGTTAGTAGATTACTATATACATGTACATGCACCGTCAAATTCAGGCATCTTCAACAGAGGCATCTAACGTGTGAAGCACCTTTCTGTAGCTATGCTTTTGATTCTTGCCGAACTCTGGAAATGTAGCGACTCCTCCAAGGTCCCTTTAGAACTTCAAAAGATGCATATGTAAATCTACCTGAGCTTCCCAGAATTCCCCTCAAACACTCCCGAAGGAGGAGGCGACAAGACTTGATTTTAGCAAGAAGTACACAGCCCTAACATCTCCTGCCAAGCGCTGCCGGATTTGTTTCGGGTGGTGGCTGGGAACCTACATCAAAATCAAACTGTCTGCATAGCACCCCCTTGCAAGGTGAGGTCCTTGACTACGGCGGAAATCCCCTCCGAGATGCCGGTGGCGATGGAGGCGTAGCCAAGGTCCAGGCCTGCTTCCAGGGTTGGGGACATACGAGCTGATAGGAAGTTCGCGTGTTGGCTAGATTTCATGGCTTCGACACACACACACAAACCACATGCCCACTTGTTTCTCGCAGCTGTTTGTTGGGACGGCCCATTCTGCTCAGAAACTGGCTATGTGTGGTCGTGTATACACAACGTTTTAGCACCCAAACGCCTTTCATTCATCTGTGCCCAGAACGTACTCAGCATGCCAGTAATCACTGTTTTGGATCTCCCAAGAACCATCACCTCGACCACATACTTCGAAATCCAACGCACCACTGGGACAAATCAACTCCGAATCACAATCGACAACCTAAGCCCATGAGAAACAAGTCTAAATGCTGCATCCCGACAGTCTATATCCTTAACCCTCAAGCCCAAACTATAAATCCTGAGCCAAATCCTCAACCCTCAAAAGCCGCAGCCTCAGCACTGCAGAAGCAGTAAAGTTTCCCAAAACGAAAGTTGGACCTTGTGCCCTAGATCCTTGTACGAGCATACCGTGAGCCTCTCATGGGAGTGTCTCCAGCTGGAAGTTGCTCGCCAAACTTCAATTAACAAACTGGACCGATGACCCAGGCCTTCGGTCAGGTTGAGAGCCTTGCGATCGCCTCTGGGTCTCAAGCGTAATGTAAGACTTTCAAGGTCTTGGTTCTCATTCGTGGGAGACAGCTGGTTAAGGATGGGTTGAGCTTTGGTTGTAGAATCCTATACGGAGCCTTTAAAGCCCGTTCATTGCCTGTACTCAGCTTACAGGCATCATTCCACAGTTTCACTTCAAACCAAAAAGTCTCGCTTTCATGCTTTGGTGTGTTGGGAACCAGCGACTCCCAACAAGCAAGGCCACCGGTGGAACAGCAGGGATGGTCTTTCCATTGTTTCTATGGAGGTTCCTCGGCCAAGCCCAGACTTAGCAAAGATCGCTGGCCAGTGCGGTTATCGACATTTAGAACAATTCGGCTTCTGCGAGCCTTCTGCGAAGAAATTTGCTTCCGCAAAGTATGTTCTCCTCTTGGTCTCACTCGACAGGAATAGCAGAATTTACAATTTCATGTGGAGTGCTTCCGGGAATATACTGACCCAAAGAATGCCCATGCTCATCATTGACTGTTGCTTGAGCCTGTAGAGCATGTGACATGGGCACATGGCTTCAAAAGGGCCTACAGACTTCTGCGAAGTTTCCCTCCACTTCTCGGAGACGATCATCATGTCATCAGGTCTCCGCACACAGAGCTTATCCGCTGCCTGGGTTTCCTCGTGATGCTTCTATATAGAAAAGCTGTACTCCGCACTCTGTTTTCGGAGCAGCTTCCGCGAGCCTTCCGCGAAGCCATCCCCTTCCGCAGACCTTTCGCGCCCTTCCGCAGCCATTCCTGCGCACATTTCGGTGGTCAGCTCCAAATCTTGTCTGGCCAAACAGTTCTAAGCAGTACAACGAGAAAAGAATGCGGCTGATATGTTCTAAAGCGTCATGCGCTGCGCCGATTGGAGTCCTTTCTGCACCTTTGACTAAGAGATCGCTTACAATTTCAACTACAGTGTAAACTCAGCCTAAGCCCTGAGTGGCTACACTTGACTATGATGTCAGATGTGAGACCTCCCTGACATTTTGTGCCAATCATGAAATAAAAGGTGCACGCGGAAGACACCCACGCTACAAGTGAGGTTAGCATGGCGAAGACTTGTTTTGGCTTCCTCCGGGCTGCACCGCTGTACAAGGTCCACGAAAGTCTCATCCGTACCGTTGGGCATTCAAGGGGTCGTGCTGGGTTGCAGGCTGCCCATCGGCTGGCCCAGTGAGCTGCCAACAGTATCCTGCTTAACACTGGAAATCTAGGGCTGGGGCGCAGGTTTAGGGTTGCTTTGGGATCAGATTTAGGGTGTGTTCGTGTCGGGGTTTACGCCTAAGGCTTACCGCTCAGGCTCAACCAATACCTTTGTATTGCAGCGATCTTGGAAGCCGCAAGCTCTTCTTATTATCTGTTCTGTCCTCGGACCTTGGGTTGTAAGGTTGCTGCTACGGGAAGCGTCAGGTTGGCGCGTATCGGGTTTTGTGCGGAGGTACTGGGTTGTTTCAAATGAACAGCTTCCATGGCGCTGCAACAAGATTTCGGGGCCTTGAAAATATGCCAAGATCCCGACAGGCCATGTGCACTGCCCTCAAGCATCCTATTGAACTTGTACATCTTGCAGCATCCAGGGAGAAAGGCATAAGAATAACAGCAGCAACATCCAAACTCAACGTGCTCAGCGGAGCACAGATTCAATCCTGAGGGCCTAATGCCTGATAGCAGCCTTCAACTTTGTAAAGAGCAGGGTTTTGAGGGAGTCGAGGGCTTGAAGTCATTGGTTGCCTGGGTCCCGCAGAGGGTCGGATATCCAAGGCCTGTCTCGAGCTTGGGCAAATACAACCTCCCTTATGGTTGCATCAAAATGCAAGTACATGTCCAGCAAAGTATGGTTGCCTTAGTTTTGATGACGCTCCAGTTTCAGATACAATGCAAAGCAGGTTGCAACAAAGGACCTCCGATTCAAGCTTGGAAGTTCAAGGTGCGCTTCCTGTTGAGGCTCAGATCATTATGAAGACTGTTGCACTTTTGGTGTTCATGGTTTTGGGATTTCAGGATAGAGCTTTAGGATTTGGAGCCTAGGTTCCTGGATTAAGGGTCTCTTCACTTCAATTTATGTAGTGCCCAAGGTCAAATCCTTGAGAAGAGGATTTTTGGTCACTCCAGCCCCACCAAATTAGGCCTTGTCGCTCTCACGCGATCTTAGTAGGGTCCTAGATCCTCTTATCATCATCCCTGGCCAGACCTCAGGCGTATCTCTGGTGTTACAAGAATAAATCTGAATCGTGTCCTTGAGTGAGCCGGAAACTTTCGCAATGGATCCCAGTGCACCTGCGAAGCACTGGTTTGGGCTGTGCGGCGATCCACAACATTCTAGCAGGCTCTTCAAAAAGCTGTACGGAGGTGAGGGGAAGCAGGAAAATGTGAGCAGCTTTCATGTTGCAACGTCTAGCTGGGTAAGACTTGCGTATCCCAGTCTTTACCCCTAACCTTGCGGGATGCTCGCTTGCCACGCACGTCAGGTTTTTGCAACAAAAGCTGGATAACCCCAACCACTCCAAACTGTGGATTCAAAGTGAAAGGGACGTCAACACTTTAACAGAAAAGAAGTATCGTATAAAACCAACGCCATGGCACCACAAGAAGGGAGGACCCCCGAAGAGCGAGGCTAGGCCCAGGGAGCCTCCAAAGATACCCTCAGCGAGGTCAGACACACCACCTCAAGCTGCAACACTCTGCTATCAGGGCTTGTCGGGCCTAACTTGGAAGTCTAAACCGTTATCTTTGGTCATTTTTACTAGCGGATTGAAAAACCTTGCCACATTGGCTTTCTCACAAATGGGAACCTTAGAGACTCCATGCATACATGCGTATTTCATTTCACGTTTAAGCACTGCCTATGATGGAAAGCAACATGTGAGTCGAAAAAAGACACCGTTCATAAATTCATTACCCAAACGCCCACCATCAGTTTTAGCTGGGGCCGCCTTCATCCGGACAAGGGGCATCCCTGGCGGAACCTTTATTCTGAGCTGCTACTTCTTCCAAACCCACAGTGCGATGCCCTTTGGTGTCCTACTGCAGAACAGCCATGTTCCTACCATACCAAAACCTGAGGCTATAGTCGCATGTCCTTCCCAAGGAAGGTCCTCGGTTGGGTATCGGTCATACACGCCGCCTGCCAATAAAACAACATCGTGGCCAACCCCAAATTGCCACCGTTCTAAGGGGCCGCCCGGGGAACTATGGCCATGTCAAAGCAATAGTGTGGGCACTATTATAATCTCTATATGCGGGGTTATTTTTTCGGCTCATGTGAATGTGAATAGACAGGGTGAAAAAGCAACCCCTCCGCAAACTTGATTCGCTCTCCCCTACAGCTCAGAACACAGAAGCTGTTGGGCTTTTGCTTTCCGATGGGCCTGGGATTTGGAATTGGCGATCTCAACTGCAACAGAAGAGGACCAGGCTTGAGAGCAAAGAGGCAAGCAGGCACGTTTAGCAGAATGAAGCTAGGAGGAAGGAAAGACAAATGGAAGAAGGACGCCTGGAAACCTCATAGCATCTCTCTCCAAACTAATTTCACTGCAGTCGCAAGGATGGGAGATAAAAGCATAGGAAATGAACGTTGTGAACAATTCGAGACGAGGAGTGTCCTTGTCTCTTCCGAGGACCCTGCTTCCAAGCCCAGCACGTTGTCCTAACACCTGTGCGTGGCTTTAAAGGGTCGATCCTTACCTTCCCGAGCCACGCCGCTGAAGTGCAGTCTTCTCAAGTGGAAGGAGGGTAACAGCTTTGCAAAGATTTGAATAGGCACCTGTGTGGCAAGTGTGTCGCACTGAGGTCCTCGCAGTCGGACTTAAGTGTTTTAGCTCAGATCTTGCTAGGATTTGGGTCTAAGCAGTGAGACTGTAGGCTATGGAAGATTCAAGACCTGTACTAGGTGCTGCCATACTTGAGGACAGCGTACCGCCCACACGTCCAAGCAGCTGTTGCCCTGTAGAGAGGCCGACCTTCAGCACTAGGCTAAGAACTTTGAAGATTCAAAATCGGAGGGCTCGGCGCCTCACCGGCAATCCCAACTGGGAGCCTGGCCTTAAGGCCGCTGCCAATAAGTTCAAAACACACGTGTAAGCCCTGAATAAGCCCTGATGGCCAGCATGAAGAACTGGGCCATTTCCTCATTAATGTTTTGCACTAGGCTAGTCTACCTTTTGCTTCCGGAAGCAGCATTGCAACCCCAGCCGCCTCTTCCTTGGTCTTGCTGAAGAAGGATAGGACGCCACTACCCACCTCGTCTAACCTTGAAGTCAAGATGTTGGGCTTGTAGGTTAGGAGCTTGAATGGTCCGATCCATCTGAAGACCTGCTGGGGCCGGTCAACCCTGTAGCGTGAAATTTTGGCCAAACAGATATGTGACCGTAGAGGTTCTGAGTTTGTTTCGCCCGGAACACCACAACAACAAACTATGACACCAATCAACCGATTTGTAAACAACTGCCAAAACTGCAGCCTTAAGAACCTTCTTTGTGTCCAAGACAAATGACGCTGAACGTCAGTCGTCATGGACAGTGACAGGCCAGCTGATGAGACATAATCAAAGCAGTTACATCCACCCTCATGAGCCAAAGTAGCTATAGGCTCTATAGTGGTCGCCCTCTTAGGCCCAGCATGTTTGTATGACAAGTTTTAACCCAAAAGCCCTTCAGATCAACAACTTGATTTCAGGGATCCACCGCACGAGGGCACGGGAAACGAAATCCCCGTGCACCGAAACTCCTAAGCGCCAAGTCATCTTGTGATGTGTGCTCTGGATGGGTTTCTGCTGCAAGGCCTTGGCGAGACATGCACTCTAAGTTCAAAACGCCCTACACGCCTAAACTGAAAGCCTCTGATCCCCACACCAGCAAACTCCAAAGTTTAAAGGGGTCCAACAAGGTCTGCTTGGGGCTCCCGACAGGTTCGCTGGATCCCCAAGTAGCTGAAGGGATCCCACTACCATGGCCTTCGGGGAGTGTTCAGGGACCAGGATGCAGGGATTGATTTAAGGACGGCGGTGGGGGACAAGGTTTAGGAGTCAGCTCTTTGGAAGGGCTTGCAGTCTGGTTGTTGCAAGCAGATGCAGCCTACACCCCAAAGCATCAGGGCTACCACCGGAGCTTACAGCATGCGGTTGAACGCTTGCGCTTGAGCCCAAGTATTCATTTCTGGACGGTTCAGTGTTCAAGGAGACAATCCAAGCTTCACATCTCTGCCCTGGCGTTTGTACGCCCATGCTGTAGGGCTTGCAGGTCTCGTCCAAAAAACATGCTTTGAATTGAAGGCATCGTGATTCGCGAAGCCCTAAACATCCCCAGAGCCAAGAGCCGAAGATCCCGATAGCTACCAGCAACTCCCAGCTTCTCCCAGCTTGTAAGGCTGCAGCCAGCTGCTGAATGAGCTGCTGCCCATAGTGCCTGCAGGTACGGGATTCGACTTTGGGGCTTGCAGGTATGAGTAATGAGTGCTTCGCACTTGCACTTGGTTACGCTCTGCTATACCCGGGGAAGGTCGCGATGTGATGCAGGGCTCTCTCTTCGTTGATGGGCCCACAAGCCAGCCTGTTGTTCTCCCGACCTCCCATCTACTATACCAGTCCACAAACAGCCTAGTAATGAACAAAACCAAGTTCACTCTTCATCATACAAGGCGTGAGTGCATGACGAAAATCCTAAAGGCGTGCAGAAATCCAAGCAAGCCGCTGGCATGCGTGCTACTACCGCAGGACTGGTCCTTTCACTACGGACTTCGTATCTCTTCTGTTCCAGCTCCTTTTAGGCCATTGACCAAAACTCAGTGAAAGACTGGTGGTATCTGCCCACACATACTCTACCTAGGCAATCTGGGCCAGCCGGTGGCAGTTTATGAGCTCATTGGCATATTTGTATACACGCTTCCATCCTTCATGCTGTTCTCCACACCTCATAACGGCGCTCTGAAGCACTGGCAGAACCTTGGATGTTTATCACTCGGGATACAGGGTCTTTTGGCCTTTGGCGGAGGATCCAATGCCATGGAGTTCTCAAGTTTATGCTCGCTTCAGCGATTTGGAATTGAACGTTTCAGGTTCTACCGTTACTTGTATGGTCTCAGGCCTGATGTAAGGATTTGGGCTTCAGAAGCTGAGTTCCTGGCGCTTGACTTGGGGTCAGAATCAGCCAAACGAAGCTCAGAGGCGGTCGAAGGAAGACAAGATGCTCGCAATAAAGGAGAGATTGAACCAAGTCTTCGTTGAGTTTAACCCCCCGTCAATCCAGTCATGTCAGTCATGTATTCCTTGAGTTGTAAAATTAACTTTTCACTATGTTGGAAAGTGTAGCATTTCCTGCGGCCTTCTTCGCATTGAAAGGCAACCGAAAGCCAAGCCACGGCTGCAGCATCCGTGATGAGGAGCGGGGTGAACCTGCCAGAGTCACTACAGCTTTGGAGCCTATTTCGAAGCTGGAGCCGACCTTCTTGGGGAGATACGTTGTTTAGAGCCGAAAATAGGCATAGCAAACCAGTAATTACTAAGGAAGAGGGAGGCAGAGCATTTGCCGTCTTTGCGCTGTAGGGTACCGGCTAGCAGGCTCTAGGCTGTCTACACTTTAGTCCGTGGCGGCAACTTCAATGGGTGCTAATTAGTTATATGAAGGGCACGGGATACGCTGTGTCCTAGCAGGATCCCCCATCAGCGGGCTCTCAAAGGACAAAAGCCCCCATCCGAGATGCGAACAGCACATAAGCTACAAAGGCACCCGCTTCTGATCCCTGCATGCATCGGTTCATTGTGAAAGGCCTGGGCCCCATTATCGAAGCACTCGTTTTGGTGCTGCTTTGCAGTTCAAGAACAACTGAGCCCGTCATGCAAACCACGAAGCCGTCCTGACGTGGCTACGACACTTGAATGTCTCGTAACGGGATACCAAGAAGGCCATCTCAAGCAGTGAGGCAACCCCAAAGTACATAAGGTCACTAAGAACCCACAACATTTGTATCAGGAGCTGTGACATACAGCCTTTGAGAACGGAAAGCCTGAAGCGCGGTGCTGAATCCGCGAAAGATGCACCCAGACCTCAGTGTTAAGTGCCGAGGCTTCAGGGCTTGGAGGCCTGCCGGTGTAGAACTGAAGGCGTTTGCATTGGGGCTTTTGGAACGGATCTTTGGCCTGATGGCCTGGGCCTCAGGATTCATGGCTTTGAGCTTTTTCGCCCCTCTTGCGTCCGAAGGTTTCGGGATTTCTGGCGGACTGGCTGTCTAGGCGCAGGCCCTGGTCTGAGAGTTTGGGCTTCCGAGCTCATCCGATGTTTGCAAAACAGTGAAGCTGAAGCTTCAAAAGCCATCCTACCAAAGCACCACCTGGCTTATCTTTCACCTCTAGGCTGGCCTCCTAATTACATCTTTGACCTCTTATATTATATGGACCCACCCTTCCTTGTGTTTCCAGAAACACTGTTATCTCCGTACATGCTGTGTGAAACCCTCAGTTGGATCTGACACATTCTTTCGAGTCCCCGAGCTCCCGGACGAGCAAAGAATTCGATGAGTGGCCGTAGGACCCCAAAGCGGGAGCAGACCTTCCTGTTCAGGATGTATTGCTCAAGGTGTAGTTATAATGCTTGGGGCTACATGCTTCGGATGGATTTGAGTTTCAGGTTTGGTTTCTGAAAGGTTCTAGAAGCTCCTGGGGCTTCTTATGTCCGGCGTATGAGAAAATCTTGGCACAGTAGTTAGCAAAAAGAAATCTCCAGAAGTAACAGCAGCTCTTCACCCCACTAGGATTAGGGGCCCGCACACACGCACACACGGAATTCAGCAGGAGCGCGATGCCCATCCCAAAGTTTAAGGTTGCTCCATGCAGGATTGACCCATCACCCCGAACCCACAGTGAACACGGGATTGCACCAGGAGTGCGACTGCGAGGCAAACCATGAGGATGCTCCACATGAAAGGAACAGAACGGAGCCGCGCGCTCAGTGCGCACCACACTACTTCCACGCAAGAACGCCGCAGTGTTGGCACACTGCTTAGGGAAATAAGCCTGCACTGAAACTTATGCTATCCAATGAGAACGTGCCACCGCACTGCAATCAAAATATTCCCCCTTTCAGCGAGTGAAGGTCCGAACTCGCGTGGACCAAGCCGTGACGTTTCTTTGTAGCTTTCTTCCATTAGTTCCAATACGTTGCAGGCCTATCTTTCGAGCCAAACCACTCAGGCCTCCCGTACCTCTTCAGCAAGAGCCTTCATTTTGTTTATGTGCGTGCAGGCTTCCGTGTTTTTGCCATTTTAACGTCGCAACAACTTTTTCAGCCGCAGCATTACATGAAAAAAATGAAAGGCAATATTTTCAATTGCTAAAGCAAGCGGCTTGCTAATTCAGTTGCGAAACTTACAGACAGCTAGAAGTTTCATTTTTCACTCAAGGGAAAGCAAGCACAAACGTGGCCTTTGTGTGCATCTGTGCGCTAGAAAGTTGCAAATATCCAGGGTTTTTAAAATGGGCATCACATTGCCATGCCAAGATGGCTTCGCAATGGTAAATCAAAGCTGTGAGAGCGAAGTTTTGCAGCCATGTTTGCCTTCATGTTTTATCCTGGCTTGTGCCTCGCAAAAAGCATGAACCACAACAAATCGAAATGTTTTGGGTTGTAAAAGAAACCTAGCGTGCACTAATAAACCCCACGATAAGAGTCTACAGCGCCTGCTGGTCATTTCGGTCTTGGACTCAATTTGATCAATTTCAAGAACAACAATTGTTTTTGTAAGTTCTCCATTTCGCACACGAAAAGCCAACCAAACGCAAGAAACATGGTTCCCTACGGCCGGTTTTCATTGCGGTGTCCTCAGGGTTTTCTGTTTTTTTGAGGCCTGTTTTGCCGTCCAATCAACTGAACTGTTTTTGAAAATTGCATGAAGCGTTAGCAAAGAATTGATTCGGGTTGCGACTGTAATGACGCGAATACATGTCTGCTGTATGCTTGTGACATTTTGGAATGCGGACGCACATTTTCCTGAGACAAAGATTCTCGGCGCAGCCCAAATCTTTGTGCCAGTTTCCATTTCAGTGACTTCCGCTTGCGTGTTATGCGAATGTTCTTGGAACATTTTTGGAAAGCTTTTGGAGTGCCTTTGGACTGCTGTCGGGGTATTCTTAAGTGCTATTGAGTGCTGTGAAGGTATTCTTGAAGTGCTCTGGGGAGGTGTGTTTAATTCTAAGCTGTGTAAGGTGTCTGTGAGCTGCTCCTCTGTCGTTCTCAGGGTTGGGTAGAGACTATTCGGGGTAATTTGGAATTATCACGGACCGTTAGGGATAGCTGGGAATCATTGGGAGTACTCAGGATGGTGAGGGGCCTGCAGGCGTTGTCAGGGTTAAGGGCATTTGGGAAGAGATACAGACTGCAGGGGAATATAGGGCTTCACAGGGAGGAGGAAAGGCGGTTAACAATTACTGCGGAGTAAGAACCATCATTTGTGATTTCTGGTGTCTGCAACCTATCACAAAGTCTTTGGGCCAGTATCATTGGCTATTGGGGATTATAAGGAATTAGTTAGGGCATTTTAAGGAGTATCCGACGAAGACCTTTTGAGTCAAGCATTCATCGGTTTGTCTTGCCTACCAATCCAATTTTTTGAAAATTTGTGAAGAATAATGCGACAATTGTGATTGCAGTGATTTTGGTGCCTGTAGCTTGGCGGCGTGTGCCAGTTTTGCGAATGGAAGCACGAGATTCGAACACACGCTTTGCTATTTTCACGCGCGAGCCCAAATGTTTGTGTCGTTGTCATTCTTTTGATGCAGAGACTCAAATCCTTGTGAAAGTTGGTGTTTTGGTGACCCCTAGGTGTAAAATCCTACGCAAAACGGCCAATCCAAAATCGATTGTCCAAAAAAGGACCCAACAGAAACTTGGAACTTTTTTACAGAACCCATCGTTAGGTTTAAATAGAGGTTGCAACTTCATGATTTTGGGCCTGCAGGTCGGAATTTTGGCAATGTATTTGGCATTAGCCTTTTTTCTTCATTTTTTGATGCTAAATAATGCAAAACTGACAAACTTCATGGGTTCGGGTCTAAAAAACACTGAATTGCTGTTTTTGGATTGTCTCTAAAATGTCAAAGCGCAAACAATGGTGCCTTTCAAACGGAAACGCTGTTACTGGCGTGTGTGAGCTGCGACCATGGGATCTCACACAAGATCAGGGAGTTTAATTTAACAAAGGTTTAAGTGCCGTCGGCCAGGTAAACTTTCCCTTCCACAAATATTTCGTTAGTATGTGCTATTGTGTGTCGTGTTGGGCAGCGAGCCCAGTCAAACATAAAGTTGGCAATGCGCTGGTCAATGACACGTGTCAACAATGTATCGTGTATGTAGCTGCACGGGATGTTGTGTTCAGAGTGCTGGTGGCCATTAGAAAATCAACCGTCCAAGTCCAATCTCCCAGCATTGAACAGGCAATTGCCAACCTTACGCTCTTGCATGTTCAAGCAATTTTGTGTGGTTTTTGTGCTATCGTGAGATGGTCACGATGTCGCATTTGCCAAGTATGTTGGCGGCATCATAGCTGTGCGTTTTCGCATGTTTTCTGTTCGCGGCTGAAACATGGTGTTTTCGAGTGCGCAGCAGGACGCACTGCAAATGGAGCTGACGGTTGAAGCAAGAACCGGCTTCACGAAAAGGCCTCATTCCACCGGAGGCACTACCGGACGCGAGCTGTAACCCATGTTTGTCAAAATAGCCTTCAGAAGAATGAATATTTTTGTGTATATATATATATACATGACATCAAAATCTGCCCGCCTCAGTTGGGAAGCCATGCTCCCCGCGTCTGCCGAGGCGTCTTGGTCAAGGATGGCGGCCTCTTAAATGGTCCTACATTATCGAGAATCCAATTCGAGGGAAACAAGCTAAGGTCCAAGATCAAGGGCAGATTAAGCAAGGCGTTGGGACAAGGAGCGGGTTTTAGGGTTTGCTTGGAAAAGGACGCCGATTGACATGTGATGAGCCTGAAGATCACACGACTGTTTGGATCGTCATTTTCTCCTAACGCATGCCTGACTGGTAACGCTGTTGCTTTTGCTGCTGTCACTGTAGAATTGTTTTTGCTGGTGCGGTGTTTTGCCGTTGAATGCCTATTCGGGATGCGACCGCCAAACATTGGCAGCCGGAACATAGGCTGCAAATATGCAGCAACTCCGACATGCCACTCCTTCCACGAATCCCATCCTATAGTGCATCGGACCTAAACATGTACAGCCTGAAGCGATCCCATCAAGTCCTAATCGCCCTCAGCACCCCACTTTCTTAAAGAGTCCTTTACTCTTGTTGGTACCCGTTGCTGTTAATTTCTTCGTCTGAAGCTGGACATTTACAACGAACGCGTGGTCTAAAATCTGCTACGATGTTCCAATCTCGCGTTCCGACCGGAATGCGGAATTGCACCAATTGAACACATCATGACACAACAATTGACAGAAGACGTAATTTACTGGCCCATGCGAACGTGAGCGCATTCTGATCGTTCCCTACACAAGGCCAATCTGAACACGTGTGTGATGGCTCCAATGACCGTCGCATGAAACATGCAGGCTTATTAGATATAACAATGCCTCACCCGTGTCAGAAAAGCACAAACCTTTGCAGGAAGCCGTTTGACCTAGATGTGTGCGCGCAAGACACTTCCACATTGGCAGCAAGCACCCGGCCAGCCTTCTAACGAAACGAAATTGAAGGTGCCAAATAAGTCTATGTTGCACTCGGCATGCATGGTGCAAGTGTGCTTGAACTTCTACACCTTCAAGTTTGTTGGATAAGCCTGAGACCCTTGCTCCCTCAATGCGTACTTACTCTGACATGACCCGAATGTAAGATGGTTTGTAACATGTGCGGATGCTGCACATCCTTTGACGTGCGAAAGCCTTGCTGAACCGTACAAAACTCAATGTTGCAATGCCGCAAGTCGCGTTTGCTGCTGTCGGGCGATTCGGTGGTGCGGAGTTGCTATTTGTAGTCTGAGCATTGTGTATCAGGGAAAGATTATTGCGTGGCACTAATGAACTCTGCATGCACATCATGGCGAAGTCCCCTCCAAACCCTGACAAATGGAAGCGGTCTCTAATGTGTGTCTCACCTGACTGACTTGCATTCGTTCGGGCAGAGCCCATCAAGGGGCCTGCAAATGGAAATCCGTGGCCTCGGATAATATTTGATCATATCGAAAGCGCAGAAACTCGCTTTTCTTGAGGGTGTTTCCTAACCCTGAGATTCCTTATAATCTTTTGGAAGATATGCGGGAGACCGCATGCGGGGACTCCATTTCCTGGATCGCACACCAGAGATGGTCTCTGGCTTAAACTTGGCCACGTATGTAGGATGTAGTCTTTCCGCTGAGAAAATTGAGGGAAGGGAGGAAACTACCCGCAAGCCTGTCATGAACCAGGAAGGCGGCTGAAGCTACTATCGGTAGGCATCAATATGCCCTGTATTGAAAACGCATCACAAAAGACCTGCACAAGGCACCTAGAATGATTCAGGAGTTGAAAAATTGGCTCCTATCAAAGCCAGGCGGGACATTACGCGTGCAGCATCGTGCAGCGCTCTGAAGGACAAAGCTCATGAAGCATGGTTTGTGTCAGATACTACCCCTGCCCCCTTCGACGCTGCACCGAAGTCGCACTCTTGCTGATCTACATTTCGTCAGGTCGTGCGCTACACTCCACAGGTGACCCCTCTAGAGCGCGGCGTGCAAGGTCTGGTGCCAGGCTTTGAAGTTTAACTCACTACCTTCATCGTGCTCATCAGAGCTTGCTTCATGGTTGGGGCTCAAAATGCAAAACTGCGTATGCAGCACGCTAAGCTTTACTCCTCGTATTCAGAGCCCACCATCCAGGTCTGAGAGGAATGGTCTGCAACAACGAGCTGTAATTCGCTGAACATGAGTGAACCCCCGACATATCTGTGGTTGGCACTTGGCAGATTCTGAAACAATCTCTCGAGTTTTGGGACACCACGCAGCCTCTCACAACATTTACCAGGTAATAGTCAACGGGCCAAGGGAGGCAAACTGTTTTCATAAACTCCACAGAGAAAGCTTCGGTCTGCGAGAGTTTCACAATTAGTTCCTCTGCAGGTTCGTGTTACATACCTTCCGGGATCTGAGGCCGCCAGGATCTTCACACTGCTCCTGCAGGTACGTAGTATTAATAGCAAACTAGTGGAACCCTGCAAGATGTGATATTACTACCAGCAGCAGCAGCAGCAACAAGTAATCTTACCATTCAACACAAGTCATCTTGACAATGGGCACGTCCCTAGACTGCTTCTCGATGGGAGAATCTTCACGCATGTTTGAAGGTCAATCTTTTTTCCCAGCCCTGAACACGTTGTAGCGGACATTATTGGAAGTACAGGTGGCCCTGGAGATCCAACCGCCTCTGCCTCATCCTCTTGCCAGTTTTTGAGGCGTCCCGCTTATGCCACACTAAATACTGGAAGATACTGGACACATCAATCTATGGACTGCAAAGACGCATGACCATGCAAACGGTCTACACCCCGGACCCTGAACCGTCAACCCTGGCGACAGACGGAACCACCTTGACTTGGTCTTGCTTTCGACGTGTCAGGCGCATCTCCTGCTCATGATGCGGGGTCCAGGGCTTTATCTTCGGACAATAACAGGCCTTCGGTGGATAGAGGAAATTTTGCATCAGCTTATCCACTGAGGCCTGAGTCCTGGGGCGTCTTGATCTAGTTCCGCTGCATTCGTCCAGGCCGCCCCGCCCCGCCCGGGCCCGCCCCCGGCCCCCCTGCCCACCCCGCCCCGCCCGCTTGCTGGTTTCAGAGCCTCCTCCCAGCCACCCCACTGCTGAAAATGCTGCTCCATCCCGACCACCCTCGCCGAGGCCGTCCTCGCGCTGGTGGAAAATTTGCGCCACATCCTTGAATTGCCATGTCGGTGTCTTAATGTTCGGCAGATTTCCGCCATCAACCGCAGGGTGCAGAGTTAAGGGCGTGAAGTCGGGGCGGATGAAGAGGACAAAGCCTTCCTTTGTAGCGGCGGCGGCGGCGCAGAGCTTAGTCTTAAGGGCATCTTGAGGTTGACGACTTAAACACCCTCACGGACTTGTCAGATTGTGTGGATGTGCTTTGCCTCACTTGGGGGGTCCTAGGACTGTGTCAACAAGGGGAGATCCGCCCCAAACCTTGTCCCCCAGTGTCTCCTAAGTCCAACTCCAGCACCTGATGCAGCCTGACTACGTAACTCCAGCCGAACACTCGCAGAAAAGCTTCGGGGTTCAAGCACCTCGTTCGATCCGTTCTTAACATGATACCGCATGTCACTTGAGGGTGTGAAGCCACAGCCACGAACAAGGAAGAGTCCTAGAAACATGTCCCGAAGGCAAAGTTTGCCGAGCAATGATGTTCAGAGCCGAATCCACATCCAACCCTCTACGTCGCATATCAACATCCCAGCCTGTGTCTCTTCCAACAGGCCATTCCCTTCAGTGACAACCCGCCACCGCCACCAGCCGCACTTTTTGCAAGGGGGTATACGTCTAACTCTTCTTATTGGGGTTATGCAAGTGCATCAGAGCCCTCAACGCAAAGCTGTAGATGCTGCCTATGTGATCTACACAAAAGACAATCGAAGCAGAGCATCTGATAGACCCTCAACAAACACTTGCAACCCCCAAACCTCACAACCCTGAAAAGTGAAACCCAGGCGCAGCCAAGGTCCGGGCCACATTGAGTTGGAATGCCTTTGCCTCCAGGATGCCCAGCGAACAGGTCCTTAGCACTGGAGCTCTGGCATGCGCGCTTGGGATTTTAGGCTTCAGAATTTGAGGTACATCTTGTACTGAGGGGAGATAAAACTAGTGAGCTTAAGGGGATGGTCTCATGTAAGCTTCTTTGGGTTTTCTCATTGTTGTAGCACAGCTGGTGCAAGGGACATCTGCCTGCTGGTGCAGGGATTTGGGTCTATTCGCTGTGCGCGCGAATGCAGTCTGCATGATGCAGGCCAATGCCATGTCGCCTCAGATGAGACTGCTTCCCAGCCACTGTGGTAAAAGAGAGGATAAGACTCTTTGGGGCCAAGAACTTCTTTCCCTTGACTCTCTTGAGGTTCAAGATCTGGTCATCACGGGAAGCCTTTGGGTGATCAATGTTTGGCTCAGCGTGAGATTGACGATGCTAAGACATCTCGTCCTCCACTTCAGAGGTGAGGGGTTGAGGATCTGGTCTCATGACTTCCAGTCAAGCCAGACTAGAAAAATTGAGTACGGGCTAGCACCTACAGCAAGTATGGATGGATTTCGGAGGATGTCTGTCCTGGACATCCAAGTGAAAACTGGACCGGCAAACCCAGCGCCGCTACCAACAAGTCCGTTCGATTGGATGGAGGTACTTGAGAATCTGTACCTGAAAGCGATTTTTCTCTGGGCTGAAACTTCAAACAATCAAACAAGTCCTTGCGGGTATGGGCTGCGAAACGAATCTTGGAGCGGGGTGCTTAAGATTCAGTTCAATACTGTTGCTTTCGGATCCGACACAAACCAAATCACGGGACCTGCGAAGGCTTCCTGCGCTTGAAAGAGACACCTGAAAACCCTTCAAACTTTAGGGGTTGGAAACCTGGAGACTTAGACTCTGAGACGAGACAATGAAAACTACAGTTTGAACTTGGAACCGTCCTCCCAGTCGGATTATATGCATCAAGCACCAATGAGGCCATACGCTTAAGGCGTATGCGCCACTCACACTCCATGAGCCTCGTCTGGGCTTCCTTGCAAATCTCCTCCCGCGGGGGCGCGGAAACCGGGCGGCAAGACCTCAGCTTGTCACGCGGCCAGGGGATCTTTTGAGCTGGTGGCTGTGAGCGTGGATTGAATGCATAGGCATAGGACAGAGAAAGTACAGGGTTGTGGGCTAGAGTGGTGACTCGGATGTTGCGGTTTAGCGCTTAAGGATTAGCGCTGAGGGCTTCAGAGCCTGCGTCTGGAGCGTTCGGATGTGGGACGGTGCTGCTCATGGCATGCCTAGGATGAGAAGGCTCATGCCGAGGGCTGGAGAATGCTGGAGAGATGAACAGAGCATTCCGATTTAGATTTTGGGCGTTTGGGCATTTCGGTTCAGGTTCAGAGTTGTTGCCTTGGGTGGGTATGCTTCGAGTCCTATTGGTTAAGGTTGGGATTTTCCTCTGGGGAAGAAAATGAGCATCCAGGGCGTAGATACACAGTTGTAGAAACTGGTCTCATTTTCCCAGATGTCTGATTCAGAGATCAGAACATTTAGTAGCGGGGTGCGGGGGGTGGGGTAAGGGGTCTGGCGTCTTTCATGACTACGCACTCCTACCTTCTGACAATCTTGCTGAGGCCATGGCCCTGTCGAGCATACCAACTGCATCTGTCTGCCCTGCACTTCATAGAGATGAACACGGGGGACCAACGTTCTGAGCAAAGAATCATCATCAGATACGCTTCTCCGAAATTGACTCGGAACTTGAGCATACTTGTGCATGTGTATATCTATATGTGTGTGTGCACGCATGCAAATATTCATACCACTTGCAAAGAACCGTCTTCGCACTAGGATTTTAGATGCCAAGAGGTTGAATCCAACACGTACGGAGGAGGGTCGAGGTGTCACGGCTTCATTGATAGAACCATACGGAAGCTGTCTTGCCGAACCACTTCGCGCCCAGGCAGTATTGCAGTTTGGTGCTGTGTGTATCATTCAGAACAGCTTGATAGAAAATTGGAGTATTGTGGGAGAACCCCCCGAGGTAGGTTTTTTTCGTGGAGCAGTTCGCTAAGCTGCGCTACCCGCGTGTTGAGATAGTGACTTTTGACCAAAAACCACCGCCAGCAAGCCGTGTTTTTGGCCTTCCACAACGGTCTATGCCCAATCTTTTTTTAAAAGGGTGTTGGGGGAGCGTTGGTGAATGCCGCTGGCAAGCAGGTGGGTTCTGCTGTGGCAATTAATGTCCTTGACCTGAATCCACGAGACCTGTCACAGGCCTGGCTGATCAATGGATGCCGTCCAGCCTGTCTGCTGTTGTTCAGGGTCGGGGCTTGATGCATGAAGGGCTAGAGTATGTCGAGCTGGATTCATGGTTCTGCGGATTGGCCGAAAAGGTCTAGAATGCCTTTGAAGCTTCACTGACTTCCCCCACCTTACCCGCTCAATCCCCAGTACCAGGGAATACATGCACGGACCGTAAGACCAAGAGTTTGGCGACTTGTTTCAGAAAGAGGCCTTGGGTCTGCTGCCTATACCTGTCGGCACTAACAGCTATCAAGCTGATGCTGCGCCGGTGCATTGAGGGGTGCTGAGGATGATTTTGGGGGTGATGAGAAAATCTTGAAGCTGGCAGCTCTGCTGTTCCTTGCTCACTTGTTTGGCAAACGCCTGTTTGGAGGTGCCGACGTGCTTGCTTCCAACCCCGTGGCAGCATGGAAAGCTCTGTTAAATGTACCATGCCCATTAATCATCGATTAGGCTTCAAATCTAGAAGTCCCGATGCTAGACCCTAATTCCCCCACCCAGCTTTAGTGTTAAGCAATTTCCCCAAAAGCGACCCACCACAGATTCCCATGTGCATCCGGCCTTTCAACCGGGAAGCTATGTACAAGAGCCGAGGCCTCAAGTCATTCCAAAAAGTTAAGGCCTTCAAGAAATCAGTTGCCTGAGCAGAGTTTACTTTATGTGGGTTGCAGTACCTTGCTCAAGTGGTTCTTTCCTGTCGCGCTCGGAAGTTTGGGCCTCAGGCTTTGCTATTGAGGATCTGGAGTCTGGAGTCTTTGGGATTCAGGGCTGACAAAGGCCACGAAATACCCTAACGATGGACTTTCCATTCCGGCCTCAAGGCTTCAGGTCCTGAACAGTCTTGCAAGAGCCACGAGACAGCACAGCTGAATGCTCAGACTTCTCCGCAGTAGCTTGGCATGCCAGGGTTAGTGGGTGGCGTGGGCCTAAAGCCTTAGGTCTTTGGCTTTTGATTTGGGAGTTGGGTCCCTCCTTTAGGAAGACCGGGGCTTTGAGTACCAGGTTTGAGGTGAAGGCGCTAGAGTAACTGTACGCTGCTCAAAGCACGTTGAGAATTCAAGCAATTTGTGTTCCGGTGCGAGCTGATGTACCCATTGCTATTTAATATGGACCTAGATCCAGAACTCAGGTGCCAGCGACCAGGTGGAACAGGAGATTCATCAAGAGAACTTTGCTTGTTGAGCTTCTATTAGTTGAGGATTCTTTCAAGATCCTCGATGGCGTGTTGCAAGAAGGATCCGAACACCTTGCATCATGAGGAGATGCAGACAGGGTACTTCATCATAGCTCAAAAGTCGCAGTCCATACCATCACGCCCAATCCTATGCCCCGAATTGTGATAACCCTACCATGATTGACAAGCGCCGGAGGCCGCAGAACGCAATCGACAACAAGGACAGGCCAAAATGAAGCTTTTGCAAGACTGTCTCTGCAGGCACCCAGGAAGAGAAGCTCAGGTCAAAGTGATGATATGTTAAACCTCCACGCCAGCAAGCATTGCTGGATCAAGCAACGAGCTTCATCATCGCTTCTGCGTCGAAAAGTGACTGCTTCCTGTGAACACGCAACCGGACAAGCTTAGCACAACTCAAACTCGCAGCAGGCTCAGGTCAAAGTGATAACTGATCAAATGCCCTAGCCCGCATGCAAATGCAGAGTCAAGCAACGTGATCATCAGCAGGTCAAATGACATCGTGGGAGCACGAACCGAACAGCACCAACAGCAAGCTGTTGGAAACAAATCATGGCTGCTGCAGCGTCAGTTCAAAGTGATGAGTTGTTGGGCATCCACGCCAGCACGAAACGCTGTGTCAAGCACAGATGTGTTCGTCATCGCTTGCATTCTAAAACTGGTAATCGTGAGTGGGTGCTTCAAGCTTGCAAGTCAGTGAACCGACCTAGCAACAGCGGTATGGTGCGCATGCCATGGGCGTATGAGCAAGGCAGACTCAGGTCAAAGTGATGAATTTTCGTTGCATCCACACCAGCAGCAGATGCTGGATCATTCTGAAAAACTTTCATCCTCATCCGGTGCGTAGCGCAACGATGCCACAAAGAACTCCACATTGACATGGGCCCAGGGAAGAGCAAAGCAACCAACCAGGGTTTCCGTCGGTACGCACCTCTCACGTCCTTGATTGTCGCTCTTAAGCCGCTGCACAGAAGAAAGCAACAGTTCTGCGCATGATGCCGCGCTGGTGACATTCAGCTCAAGGGCTTGAGCCAGTTTGGGTTGCCACGTCTTCCCGGTCCCAGGCAAAGTGCCTTGCCTGAAGTCTTCGCTTGTGATTTCCATCTGGAGCTTTATTTAAACTTTGTTGTGCCGGCCACATCTGCAGTTTAACTTAACGCATCAGGAAGGCTCAAGTTCAGGAACCGAACGAAGTTCGGTCCAAATAGCACGAAATCCTCAAATCCATCCCGTGTCTATCGAGGTCATGGCTTAACTTAAGAGACTGGGATGCACAAAATCAAAAAGCCTCGGCCAGGTTTCAGACCTTCCCACCCTGAAACTTGAGAAATCCAAGCTGAACGAAAAAAAGAGCGCATCATAACAACTGGTCACTGAGAAGAATCCGGGGCAGTTTACACGCCAACCAGGGCTGCGACACGTCCACACGAGCCTCCATGGGCCGAAGCGCGATCTGAAAGCTGCGGAGCGTGATCCTGAAAGGAAGAACCCCTTCTGCTGTGTCGGCTTTGCATTGGAGTAGCTTAGGGTGAAGGGTGGAAGTGCCCGTCGCATTTGTGTTTCAAAATAGGGTAAACTCCGGGGCCCAGTATGAGATGGAGGCGATTGCGGCTTTAGCTTTTGAGGACCTCAGGTCTAAAGACGTGACATAAAAGCTCCTCGTCCATGAACAAGATTGTGCAGGCACAGGACTGACAATAGTGGTGAGCGAGAGTCTCTAAGTCTGAGAAATATTTTCAACCTTCCTTATGACGTGAAGAGGAGCAAGTCCTGCCCCGAAATCGGAGTCAAGTCTACTCTGATCGAAAATCGGGTCGTGGACTCTTAGTATCAGCATTGCGGCTCATTTCCTGCTCATGTAACCGGTACATGTTCTGGCTTTGTCATCAAGACGCGCGGGCATCCTATCTAAGAATCAAGAGAAGTTCTCTTATTGACTTGCGACAAAAAATGAACGGCCCAGAGAAGCAAACAACCAGTGGGAGGTTGCTTAGGCCGCTGCGCACCGTGAAGCGGGTCGAACATCTTTGTCGCCCTCGTGGCTTTGTCTTCCCATGTCTGGTTTGCCCAAAAGACAGGTCTGTAGAGCCTGCATTCCTGGTTTGAGAGGTGTAGCTATAGTCAGAGTGCCATGTTTCCAGGCAAAACCAAATCACACATGGTGAGCATTGTGGGGACTGCCCTCGCCCAGTAACTGTCAACTAACTTACATGGCCTGGGAGAGGTCTTTGCGGGGCAGAGTTTCTAAAGCCCACAAGCCTTGATGCCCGTGGTTGGAAGCAAGTATGACGAGTTCTGAAATCAATACAGCTGCACCCGATTGAATGGAGAGTGCCATCCAACGTGAAAATCCTCGCCCCTGAGCAGGACAGAATATGTCGCTAGGGCCGCCCTGTAGTTCCTCGTCGTGGAAGGGTACTTCCCATACCTTGGAAAAGCGCTACGATGAAGGATTGCTGGGTAATCCCTTCCCCTTAATAATAAACGACGTCCCCCCCC